>PVJX010025342.1:0-27056 GCA_004027295.1 Dolichotis patagonum | reverse complement strand
CCATTCAGTTGTTGATTGCTGCTAGAAGTCATCTTCTGTTTATGAAAAAAAAATGTCCTTAGAATTAAATTGCTGCAAGGATAATAATGTCACTGCTTATATTAAGGGACCACCAAGCTTTTTCTGCACGGGGTCAGAGAGTGAACACCTCAACTATGCCAATGTGAAGGTTCATGGTTCTTGTGGAAAATACTCCATCCAGTAGAGTGCAAAAGTCACCAAAACAGTGTGGCTGTGTTTCAGTATGATATTGATTCCGCATACATTCCTGAGTCTGTTTACATCATTGAGCCATTTTAACCCTACAGAGACATAGATTATATCCTTCCTGGAGCTCCTCCTGCATATTTACTACCTTTCATAAGAGATGATAAATTTTCACATTATCTAATTCAATTTCAGTAAGAGGGTTTAAAAATATTATTAAGGTATTACTAAATTGTTATTATTAAATATTATTGGTCTACCTAAATCAGCACTTCATACACACATAATAATCACAGTATTCCTATGCAGTTGGTATTAGTCAATCTATTCTTAAGATGAGAAAGAGAGGACCAAAGTTTCAGTTACTAATTGTCAGTAGCAGTATTTAAACCCAAATGTTCTGGGTCTCCTGCTCTGTGACATCTGAACACTCATTTATTCACTTCTCAGTACTGAAGAGTAGAAGAATAACTCCTGCCTCACTATGTGATTCAGAGCTTTCCAGAACCATAACAAGCATACCAAAGAGAAAGTGAGTTCACAGGGAGGAATATATGGGTACAAAACCTTTGTAAGGCCCAGAGGATAAGCATCCCGGGCTGCCCTTGAACTTTTAGTTTCAAGGTCATACCAGTACACAGGAAATCCAAAAGTTGGGCAGTAGCCAGTGTTACCAGTTTCTCCAGCTGCAACCACCACAGCCTTCTCACACCAATGGTCCTGGTGACTGGTCTCTTGAAAGTCACTTTGAAACCCTGTGAGCCACCGGGACTATCAAAGCTTGCCTTTCAGCAACTATGGCTGCAAGAAAATGTTCTCTGCTTCATTCTAATTTCACTCAAGCATATCTAAACAGCAGAACATGGTTGCAAAGGCGTCTGAGAAGTATATTTTTTCCTTCTTCTCTGAGGAAGGCCCAACAGAGATTGGGAAGATTTCTCTTCAACAAAATCGAGTCAGGCTTTTCTTCAGAGTGGTTCTCATTTGTATCTTCCACTTCCGAGGAAGTATGAGGTCTTAAGACAGTTAAATTTTTTTTCTAAAAAGCTTTAAAGGACTATTTTCTCATCCCCAGCTCTATCAGCAGAGCCAAAATAATGACTTCATAGTAATTTTTCACTGCACACTTGAGAGAAACTAATGCATTCATTATTGGAATAAAAGTGGTTCATGCGTATAAATCTTGCCCTTGGCAAAATAAATTATCAAAGCTTGTGGCAATGAGAAAGATGGCAGGTCCATGATGCTAGCAGCCAAGTTCTATAAAGTGGTAGGCAAGCAGCTCTCTTTTATCCAAAGGAATTTATATTTCATGGCTCCACATTGGTAAGGTATTGATCTTCAAAATGAGACATCCAGGCTACTGTAAATAAATTAGGTCGATGTTTAATTGGCCTAAATGTATCCTTACTTATTTACAGTATGTGATACTTTGTACAGGAACACATTTCAGTGGGAGAATAGAACTATCCAACACAAAGAGTGCTCTGGGAATTCATTTCTAAGTTCTTAGCACAGTGCATATTTTTGGGTAAGAAACTTTGCTTCACTCATTCTCAATTTCTACAACCCTGAAATTTGGGGATAATCGCATGGGAAGATTAATGAGAAAATATGCCCATAATGATTTGCACTTCTTGAACAGTATTATACTGTATATTCAGAAATATTGTTATTTATGATGAGATAGTGTCACATGCATAAATTTGGGTTTTTTGAGTTATTGGCATACAGGAAAACTGTGAATCTAGGTCAATGAAGACCTTTTTCTCAGGCTGCCTCTACTCTGAATAAAACATAAAGGAAACTTTTCTAACTTTCTCAGGAAAAAATTGTCAACTTCTGTAATTATTTCAGTAATTTATCTTTTTCCTAGAGGATACAATTTTAAGATGGGTGCCGCATCCTCTTAAAGAGTAGTTTGTGGTTCTTCATTTCTTAGATTTGCAAGCTATCCTCCAGCAATGAGAACTATTTATGGGTAGATTAAACAAGCTCTGGGAATTTGTATAGAATTCATTCCTGTGCATCTTATTTTGATCTGATCTTACCAAATTTCCCATGAGTTGCAAAAGAAATATCCATAAATTTTATGTCCAATGAGACTTCTGCTATACCTGGAAATTAGAGAGCTGGCCGGAGATGTGTATATGAGCTCATCCAACAGAAATGCAAAGGTCTTGCTTCAGAATCACACAGAAAGGACAGTTGTCGTCCATAAACCAGCAAATGGCCAAGGCACAATTCTATGTAAATGTTTATAAAAATATGTAACTGCTACTGAAAAATAATTATTGTTTTGCTACACATGATATCTCTATATAGCCAACAAAAACATAATTTTAGAATGTATTTCTCCAAATATGCTTTACAATTGATTGTACCAAATCATTTCTTTTTAACTCTTTTCATGACATATCTTATATACTGAACATACATGAATTTTGGAAATTTTTGTGTCTTCATAATAAAAAGAAAATGATTTATCGACACATTTGATTTGTAAGGGTGGTTTGCATTCTGGAGCACTGGGTGTGTTAGCCCCTCCAAAAGTAGTTTTTAAAAATCACCCTCCTTTTCAGGATTATTAAATAAAGTACTATTTCTGCTCAACCCTGTAAAGGATATAGGCAAATAAAAAGAAGTTATTGGATTGTCTCCTAATACATTTTTTTTGTTTATAAATGCTCATGTTCAGAGTAGAAAAGATAATACTCACCTTGATCTGACCAGCTACTAGCTCTGCCTTTTGTCAACAACATTTTAAAAATCTGTCTGAAATGGTAAAAGGTGAAAAGAGTTCAGAAATTCAGTGTTGGGCTGGGGATTTAGCTCATCAGTGTAAGCATCTCCCTAGCAAGTGCAAGGTCATGAGTTTGATCCCCAGTATGAAGAAGAAGAGGAAGAAGAAGAAGAAGAAGAAGAAGAAGAAGAAGAAGAAGAAGAAGAAGAAGAAGAAGAAGAAGAAAAGAAAGGGAAAGAAAGAGAGAGAGAGAGGAAGGAAGGAAGGAAGGAAGGAAGGAAGGAAGGAAGGAAGGAAGGAAGGAAAAGAAAATCAGTACTTGCCGCAAAATCCCACTTAACTTCCCACACCCAAAAGCATGGACTATTAGTCATCACCTTGGATCATTAACACTATTCATTGAGCAACTTTGTACATGATTTTGTAGGTTCCAAAGGGAAGGGTTGAGAAGATACATTGGACACATGTAAGGTTACAATTCTAGTTGAAGAGCTACCACACAATGTAGAAAAATCTGAACACATAACCACTTCAGTGCATTCTAGAAGGTGCCACTGACATACTGAGTATTGATGAGAAACACACACACACACACACACACACACACACACACACACACATGCACAGGATCAGAAGATACATTACACCTAGTAGTGATACTACTAAGCAAAGATGATAATTATAGGGGAAAAGCATAGAAAAATGGTTAAGGAAGAGCAAAATCATCTATTCCAGCCCCCCCAAACAATAAGGCATCTGATTATGCATTCATAATCTTGAGAATTAGTGGATGAGGCCAATTTACTACTGGGGGCAACAGTCATAGTGGAGGAGATAAACCAACCCAGACGAGACTGAAGCAACTCCGCGCTAGAGCTCAGAAATCTTTATTTCCAAGGCAAGAAATAGCAAGTGAGATTTCTCCTTTTGATTTAGCATCAATATTTTTATAAATTTTTGCAAAGCCAGTAAATTCCAATACAAACATGACATGGCAATATGCTATTGTATTTGCAAATATTATACTTATCAATTGTATCAATTATATTATAAAGTCTATTAATCAATTGTGTTTTAAAAGAATTAAGCATGTTAAGGTAATAATATGCAAATAATATTTAACAAATGTACTTAGTTGGAGGGCTTTGCAGAGAAAGGAAAGAATCAGCTAAGTTTTTAAACCTGAGACAGGAATTTTGAAGAAATAGGGTGGGAAGGCTAGCAACAAATGTTTTTTGTTGCTTTGTTTTGTTTTTTTACCAGTAAATCTTAAACAGAGAAAAGAGCTTAGCCAAAATCTCCAATGTTTTTCACAGTGCTCAAGAGGATGCTCATATATGATTTGCACATAAAATACTGAATTTGAAAAAATCTTATCTTGAATTCCCAAGCCATTTGTAGAATACATTAATGTGTGGTACATTAATGTGGCAGAGGGGGACATAAAACAAACAAACGAACTCTCTATACAAACACCCATAGGAGATAAAAAATATCCTAAAAGAACTTTTAAAAAATATCTTACTCCCAATATATGCAAACACGTATTTTCTGAGCAAGGACAGGATTATAAGCCAGCAGACTTTAAGACTTGGGAAACAGTGTAAAAAATTACATCTGAATGCCTACAAAGCACACACACACAAACTAGCATATCAACAGACAAAATCACACTGAGACTGTGCGATCAAAGCTTTGTTCTTTTGCTGTGCTCTTCTCTCCAACAGTAAATAATTCAAAGATTTACAAAATTAAGCTTTCTTAGAAATTGGTATATTAAAGAGAATGAATCTATGCTTTTCTTCCTATAGGGTTATGATAGATGGTGAAGAAATCAGAGTAACTAAGGGAAGACGACGGGTCAAGGAGGACATTTGCAAGGCAGAGGAGTTTATAGTAGATTACCAAGCAGACTTGTGAAGAATGACCATTTCTTTGGTGAACTGTTTCCATCTTGCCTTTAGCAATATAAACTGATACTGTTTAAAAATATTCTCTTTTATGTATTTAAATATTGTTACTATTAGTATTCCCTCTCTGATCAGTATTTAGTTTGGTTTTGATCATTTTCTACAAACAACATAATATACATAAATACTGGGCTTATATCTTTGCATTGTTGTGCAACTATTTCTGAAGGGGAAAAGATACTAGAAGTAGAATTACAAAAATGAAGAATAATTGCATAAACAATTTTCAACAGATCTCTTCATTTTGCTCTCTGCAGAAGTTACACCAGTGAATCTCCACCCTCAACCTATATGAACACTTGTGTCCCCACAGTTTGCCTAGCGTGGCATGTTACCAAACTTGTCGAAGAGTTCTTTTGAATTAAGTTTTCAAATAAAATTTAACCATCTACTTCTTTTCTAACTTGTTATTTTGGGACCTGGGATATAGATCAATGGCACAGCTCCTGCCTGCCAAATGCAAGGTCATGTGTTTAATTTCTGGTACCAAAAAAAAATTGTTAGTTCATGTTTTTTTGTGTATGGTTTTTTTGTATCTTTCCTGAGCTCTTCTAGATCTTCTTCATGCTTTTGTTTTATGAAAACAGTTGCTTTAAGTTCTATTTTAATCTCATTAATATGTTTGATTTCACTTAAATATCTCATTATTATATTAATAGATAATAAAAACTTGCACTGTTCTGTGAATTGTTTGTTTTCCAGAGAACTATATTTTTTATCTTTATGATATTTTTTCTAATTTTTATTTTAAAGAAGGAACACTATCCTACTTGATCAAGTTTTTGTCTCTATTTTAGTACCTATCTTTTTCATTTTATTAAAATTTTCCAACGAGATCTTCTCAGAATATGTGGAAAGGGAAGGCTCACATTTCAGCCTGGAAAGAATGATATACACTGTTTCGGCCTTCCTTCTTCTTTGTCTACCAAAACCAGTTCTGAGAGCTGCTCACAGTGCAGTTTCCTCATACCTCCACTTCACTGATAGTTTGCTACTTGCAAATGTAGCACATCTCTAATTATCCATGCAGTTTTCTCCTTTTTCCTCAGAACCAGATCCATGAATGCTCCTGTGCTGCTGTAGGGAGAAAGATGTTTTTGCAATAACAGTAGAGTAGACCACTGTTATGACTTGTGTGTAGACGTCACCTCAAAGCCTCATGCAGTCGTAGGTGGTACTTTTCAGAGGTAGCTGTGTCTAGAGTGTGATGCTGGAATTAAGTGCGTAATGCTGATATTAAGACTGTGTGGTTGCTGAATTAGTCCACTGATTGTTTTCACACAGTGCTGGGTGTGGATAATGGCAAGGTCCACCTGAGTGTATTACCAGGCCTAATAGCAAGCCTGGATAGTTGATAAAGGACAGAAGGAAGCTGCTGCCATCACTTGCTTTTTCTTTGCTACTTCACTCTTTATTCACTTTTGCCCTCAATGAACTCTTTCCCCACTCCAGTGTTCTTCTGCCGTGCTGCTCTGTCTTGGAACTGGCCAATTGTGAACTGAAGCCTCTATGAACTGTGAGCTAAATAAACCATCTCTCCTTTAACTTTGGGTGCTTAGCAACAAGTAATTAAGACAGCCACTTAAACCAGAAAGCTATGCTTTACCAACATTCTCTGAGTTCTAAAGTCATGAGCGTTTATTTCATTTACCTTTTTTTTCTCATTTTTTATTAGCCCATGTTTACAATACATAATTATTCCATTTCTTATGGGGAGCAGTTACGCATCCATAACACATCTTAATTCATTTTTACAATTATTTTTTGGAGGGAGGAGTTATTGGGGATCGAACTCATGACCTCATACTTGACAGGCAGGTGCTTATACCACTGAGCTAAATCCCAGCCCTCTTAATTCATTTTTATATCCCCTTCCCTCCTTGTTTTTTTCATTCCTGATTTATCACACTGGCCTGGGCAGTCTTTCTTACTATTTTGTAGTTAAATATTTATCTTGCCTATTGATCCAACAGAAAATATTATAAATTTTTATTTCTTACTTTTTTGCTAATATATACTTGTGTGTGTGTGTGTGTTTGTGTGTGTGTGTGTGTATTATTTGAAAGAATAAGTGAGAATTGGTGGGTCTAATCAATCATGTTAAAACTAAAAGTTTTAAAAAATTCCTTCAAGGGACTGTATTTGACTGTATTTTGCTTCTTTCATGGTAACTGGCCTATTAAGATTATCTATACTTTTTGAGTCAATTTTCAGGATAATTTTTCCAGAAACTATATATTTGATCTGGATCTTTAAAAATATATTCATTATTTGATATAGACATCTAATTTCTATATTTAGATTTTTTCTCTTAATTTGCAACTCTAACCCTTTCACTTCTTTATTTCAACTGAGTTACAAAGTAAGTTGATATGGATCTTTTCAAACTACTAGCTATTTTTAAATTGTATTTTAATTCACTATGTTTCAGTTAGTCTGCCATATTCCTTGCATGTTGCTTATTCATTGTCTATAATTTAAGTATAATTTGTGTTAAACTATGCTGTTTTCAAGTAAATATTTTAAAGATTAGAAAATTAATTCTGAATATTGCCTTAATTGTATTTCATAGGACTTGGTGAGTACTATTCTCACTGGTCATCTTTGTTGTCATTTTAATTCTCTGTGTTTATAATTTGTATTTTTATATTTTACATATTGTTAAATTTTCTATGTGAATATATCTAATTGATGATTATTTTATTGATCATTTATTTATTGCATTGCAGTTTAAGGAGATAATCTGACTGATAATAATTTTTAATATTTTGTGTTTTTGTATTTATCCTGATGATGACTATTGTTCTAATTCATAGTATATTATTTCTAGGTATTTCAATAATGTGAAAAAATAATGCACATGTTCAATTTGGACCACATATTTCTATGTCTCATAAATAAATATTGTTTATTGAGTTTTAAAACTATTAAATACCCAGTAATTTTTTAGCTATTAAGCCTTTAAGTGGTTTCCAAGAAATAAGCATTAAAGTGTTAAAAAAGAATATTAATAACAAAAAGAACAAAATCTCCCTTTGTGCAAATTAAAAGAACTTCAAAATTTGTAAGTGTTAAAATCAAGTTTTAGTCTATCTACTATAAGATTTTGCACAAATCTCACTCTTTCACTGACCCTTGCTTGACAGCCATATTTAAATTTGCAGTTCTCCTCACAAGGGGTAATAATCTCTTACCCCTTGCTCAGCTTTACTTTTCCATAGCATTTACCATATTCTAACTTATTGAATCATTTAGTTAAATATTTTGTTGATAATTGATTGTTTGCTTTTCTCCACTAATATGTAAATGTCCCAAGTACAGTGCTTTTGGTTTGTTTTGGTCACCAATATATACAAGTGGTTGTAAATATAGGTACTGAGTAATTATATGCAGAAGACTCCGTGTGTATATTATAATAATTTATATAAAAATAAAACAAAACGATAAGCTATTTTGAAAGCATACCTATGCAAATGCATGGTAAAAAATCTAGAAATATATTTACCAAATTGTTAAAAGTGATTTCACATTGAGATTGAAAAATCAGAGTAGAAGATAAACATCAACCTTACTATATGTGAAAGCATACTCTAGGATTCCAATCATGAAATTACAAAGCTACCAGTAAAAGAATAGACTTATAAATCATGCAACTAGACAGATATATATTAGCTAACACATTAGAATGTACCACATAATAGGAGAGGCTTTTCAAATTAGAGACAGAAAAGTATAGGAACAGCCTATTGAGCCACTGGACAGAAGGGATAAAGCCATGTAAATTTTCACCTTACAACAAAAATGAAAAAATACAGCCAAATTTATGGGTGCACAAAAACATTAAACCACCACAGAAAACAACATAAATAAATATTTAACTCCAAAACTATCTTGAAAAATATTTTGAATAAATATGAAGGTATTGGGAAAAGAACCTTATAAAATCAAAATTACATGCAACAGAAACAAAACACTAAAACTCTAAATGAACCAAGCTCTTAAAAAAAAAAAAAGTAAGACTGAATTAACCATCAACCACCAGTTTGGTTCTCCAATTCAAAATGACCTAAAGATATTTTCAGAGAGTTACATTATTCTATGTGACCCTATAAATAATGACTGTCCAACTCAAAAATGATACACTTGCAGAATCTTGGCTTTGAGATCATAGGGAACAAGCCTTTGTATAAACTGAGGTTTACCACATTTATTTTTATTGTAATTTAAGCACAAATCAAGGATGCTGGTTCAATGATAGTTTTGCACCAAGTAAACTGGAACAAGAGGTTATTCAATTGCCCAGAACTGGAAGAATCTGCCTCTCTAACATCTCTGTCAATAATAATTAGCCCTTTCTGAAAAAGGGTGTTGTAGCTACACAGCCAAAATGATTCTTTAAAGGAGGATATAATTTGGCTTACAGAAATCCATTACCAACAAATAACTGCTTGTGGAGGAAAAATACAACAAAGCATTGCACTTGAAAGTGATAATCACAGTAAATAGTACCCCGAGCTTTGATTGGGGCTTGTATAAGAAACGATCATATTGCCAATTAGCCAGGATTTTCTCAGTGTGATGACACTTTGAAATGGCTAAACACAAAATTGGGAGGAGAAAGCAAATTGCTCTCAGTCCCATCCCATGCCCTCTCCCTGCCTCCATCCCCCGCCACACACACACATACAGAGCCCCACAAACAAACTACACAAGAAAAAAACCAACCATCCTGCAAGAGTGATTTTCCTGGCTCGCTCTCATAAAAGACCTGGAAACAATATAGCATCAGTTTATAAACCAGACAGGGCTCAGCCTGCTGTGTCAACATAGAAAATCAATCCAGGAGTCCCAACCCTGCTGTGTGGCCTGTAGGGCTGCTTCAGAAATCAATCCCAGAGACCTATAAAAGGGCATTGCCACAAGGCTGGAGATCACATGCCTCAAATCATAGGCTTCTGAGCCTGAATTCCTGCGACTTTGCAATTTGGCGCTAACTGTGAATTCGCAAGGGAGAACCATCCTTCTCATGCCATGCCACTGGGAGGTGATTGTCATTTTTTTTTTATGCCAAAATGTGGAGAATCTACTGTGGGTGAGTCCTGAGCTCAGGCACTCATCTCATGCACTCTCCCCAGTACTCCCTTAAGAGGATGCTCTTGTTGCTTCCCTTCATCCAAGGGGACTTTGAGAGGGTAAATGGTTGACTAAAGTACTGGCCTGCTAAGGGAAATCAGATCTTTATAACCTTAAATTTAGAAAATAAAACTTTTTTTCTTATATCCTTATGTTAGTCTGCTCAAACTGACTTAACAAAAATGCAGACTGGTGACTTCATAGAAATTTATTTTCCCATGTTCTGGAGGCTAGAAATGTAAGACCGAGATGTTATCTTCTGAAATCTAACTCCCTTGCTTGTCTTTTCCATTTTTCTTGCCATTTCTTCTCACTGTACATGTCTACATCCTAATCTCCTCTTCTTACAAAAGAAGTAATTGTACTGAATTAGCACCCACTGTAATGCACTCATTTATTCTTTCTCTACAAAGGCCTTATATCCAAACATGGTCACATTCTAAGGTGCTGGGTGGATCATAATTTCAACATATGATTTAGAAAGGGGGATATCTTAACCGATAGAACAACAACCATAGCCTGTAATTCCTTTAGCCTTGTAAATCCACTGTTCTGCCAACTGTATAAAAATAGCTGATTTCGATGGAAAAGATATGCAGTGTAATGACGTCTCACTTTGTGTGCTCCTGACACTCAAGGTAGTTGGCATCCCTCTGCTACCATGTGATAACTCTCCATTCCAGTGGTTCTCCAACTTCAGGCTGCATCAGAATCATCCAGAGGGCTTGCAAGAGGACCGCTGAATCACACCCCAACTTCCAGATCTGAAGTAAGTCTTAAGAACTGACATCATTATCAAGGCACCTGGTGAGGCCAGTGCTGCCAGTCTGCAGACCACCGTTTGAGAACCAGTTTCAACCTTTTCTCAAACTCTTCTCAGGGTGACTCACACCTACATTTTCTGAAAACTCACCCACCTGCTCCCTTGTTGTCACTTGGACTTCATGATCTTTCCATTTCACCGAGATAGATAAAGCAGTTAGAACTCCCCACACTCCCACCCCTTCATCTCCGTGCCCAGCCACAAGCATCTGGACTCACTCTGCCTTCCCAGCAGTTTTTAAAGATGAGTAGGCTGAGGTCTTCTCAGAGACAGGGTCTCCGCATATGCATTAGATCCAATCTCTGCTCACTGAGGGGTTTCACCCCTGTGTCCCCCAACTCCCCACTGATTTTTACTCAGTGCAGAACAGAGTAGAATACTCAGTATTTATTGGGTGCAACAAACAAATTAAATGCTCCACCTTCACACCTTGCCTAGTAATGCTTAACCTGTAATGGGATTGTTGCTATTTTAAATGTACATTTCAAAAATTTCATAGCAATAGCCCACATAAATAAAAGTTTTTGGGTTCTTCAATGCTCTTTTAAGACCATGTAAAGGTTCTGGTACCAAAGGCATGAGGAGCGCTGTGACTATGGCAGCTCCAGGTTTCCATGAGGCCCGTAGCTCAGGTCTCTTCACTGTCTCCAGTGTATGTGGAGTTTTAGCAAAACATGGTCACATATTGTTGTCACATGGTTGATGATGAGGACGTGATTCTCATAAAGGCATCACCAAACCCAAAAGATGTAAATCTCTTTAAGGTGAGGTTGGATTAGATTATTATCCTCACAGAAGAAATGGCAACATAGAGAAGGGATAAAACTTCCAGGGGCTCATGTCTTACAAGTGTGCCCTTCTGGGGAGAGTAAGGAAGCCCTCAGTGGGCTTTTGGAAAATGTTCCTTTGCCAGTCTCTACTGCATCTTCCTGATAGCTGTGCCTGCTCTTCAAAGGCAAGTAACCAGAAATCCCTGTGGAGCATTTATTGACAATGCAGGTAAATTAGAGAAGTTATTCCCTTGTGAAGGACCCCACGGGGGAAGGCCTGATCTGTAAAATCTCTATAAACACTTATGGATTAACTGACTATATATATATATATATATATATATATATATCCTGAAAGAGGCAATTTGGTTTGAAGTTTCATATGTGTATATGATATCAGAAATAACTTAAAATAAATTATAGCTCCAATCATTTTTAAAATTACTCCCAATGGCAAAAGTCACTGGTTTGTAACTGACATGGCTAATGTCCCGTACCTCTTGCATTGTTATAAAACAGGGTTGAAAGAAGTCTAAGTATTCAAGAAAATGACCAAACTATTCAAAATAACCTTATTTTGGTTAAGTAAATAAAGGTCCATAGGTCCTATAACGCAAGCTGAGGACTCTTTGGTAGTTTATGAGGTTGGAACTCTGTACTTCCTTCCTTGAGAGGGGAGCAGATTATCACAGTGAGATATTGTAGTGAACTATCATTTCTTTAAAAAAATTCTTCAGTACATAGAACGTGTTTTTTGAGCATTTTCCCCTGGATTTCAAAACATAATTCATCCATTATTTCTTTTCCAGGAAGCCAAATAAATATTGCTGCTTACAAACTAGGCATATAGAATCAAGAAAAGGAAGTATATTTATTTTTAGTTTCTCTGTCATTGAAGTTCCACCAACACTAAGAGTCTCTGGTTTGAGTAGAGCCCCCAAAATGTGATATGCTGGAAATTTCATCCCTAATGCCTATGTTAATGATTTTGGGGTGTAGGGCTTGGAGGAGAGGGAGGTAATCAGCATTAGCTGAGGCTTTTTCATTGAGGTGTCTGAGGACAGCTGTGAGGAAGGGAGCTGGATGCGTGGACTCACCTCAGTTCCAGCACAAGCCAAGAACTTTCCAGTAGGGACCCAACCTGTGCATTCAAGAAGTTAAAGAGACTCTGTCTCAAGATTGATGAAAGAACTAAGGAAGTAACTTTTGGGCTTCGTAGTGAGTTGCAAGAAATAAATGCATTTTCTAAATTCATTACCTGGTCTTCGATATTTTGTCACAGCAGGGAAAATCATTAATGTATAAGACCACAATCAATATAACATGAGTTGTCTTATTTTGAATCAAACTAAACAGAACACTATAATTATTTTGACTTGCCCTCATTTTTCCCCTTTCCTTTAAAAATATATTACTGTAATATTAAAAATTTCAGGGCCACTACTCGGCAATCCAGTCTTTCTGAATCAAAAGCACTTCTTGCTGATGAAAATAAATTTCACTAAGATATTACCTTAGAGAAATAAGGTATATTTTTGGTAGGTGAAGAAATAAACTTCCACGGTTTCATCCAATACCTATATGTAAATAGTCTTCTCAATCTGTTTCTCATTTACAGTCTTTCCATTACATAGCTAAGCTGGGTAAGGGCACAAATGATGACTTTCCACCCCAAGGCACACCCATCACTGGCTCAAAATAAGCTAAACAACAGGTAAACTGCAAGGGTAGATATTGCCATCTGTATCTTCAACAAATGCCAAAGACTAAGCATTTTCTTCTTCCCTTGTTACTAGCCTCACCAATTGGTTTGTCACCTATCCACTAGTCAAAGCCACAAACGTTGCCTTCATCAGTAACTGTACATTTTTTTCTTTTGAATTCCCTATCCAATTAATCTCCATGTCATACAGCTTTTTGCCAATTCTCTAAAACTCACAAATTCAAGTTTCATGATTATTCATGCAAATGTTACCATAGAATCATTCATCATCCTCAATATGATGCCTTCTACCCATTTCATTACAAAGCTGGCCGGGTTTGCTTTCTAAAAAGTACATATGAAATGTAGCTTTTTTTCTTCTCAGTCTTGCCTCTGTTTAGTTTTTCACGTTTCTCTGTATTATCCAAATACTCAGCATGCGCCATGAGGCGTCACTATCCATTGCTCAACAAATTTCTCCAAGATCTTCTGCCTGCATCTTCGCATGCACTACATTGACAACAAATGTCTCCGTTTTGATTTCCCCAGAAGCAGGTCTCAACACAAAGATTTGAAAGCAAATGCTTTATTATTTATTAACTGACCCCAAGAAGCTCCAATAAATACCAGGGAAGAGATAAAGGAAGAAAAGAAAACCGATAAGGTGGACATTATCAAGCTGATTATAAGAATAGGGCAACAGAGTTCAGTTTCACTGGAGAATACTGGGAGATGGTAAGAAAAACTACTTATTACACAATCCCTGACCCATTTGCCTTCAAGGGAAGAGAAAGTATTGTGTTTATTCTTTAATCCATTTCTCACTTGGCCAAAGGAGAGTATCCACAACCTACCATTTCTAGCCCCTTTGCATGTACATGTACGATGTCTTAGGTAGGAGAGTTACAGATTCCCCCGGGCAGTGTGCATATCACCAGAATGGTGAATGCCAAGGAAATACGGGTGGGCACTGAGGTGGAACTGCTCAGTGTATGTAGCCTGTAGCATCACTTTGACCTCTATTGTTGTTTTTTTCTGTTACTTAGTGGAGGCTGCCTCATTGTTTTCCTTCATGTCTTGTCTTCTTGTCACCAATCTGACTATCCTTCAGTGCTTAAGTTAAATGTTACTCACTCTACTTTCATTCCTTATGGAGAATTAATGATTTCTCCATTGTGCTTCCAGTAAAACTTCCTTGGAGATAAATACATCGTCTTGTTCATGGCCTCCTCTCCATGTCACCAAGCAATGGAGTGATCTCTATTTTTCAAATGAAGACACAACCTGACAGACCATGTCCAAGCTTATCTAACTCTTCAAAGTTGGAGCATGGACTCCAACCCATGCAACTTTGAACTCCATGCAACCTCATACATACTAGCTCAGTTTCTCTGTGCAGGGCTGGGTGCTTCTTTCTGGTTTTAAGGAGCCCCTTCAAGGTCCACCTACTACTTTCAGCCCAGATATCTTGCCAATTGTCTATTCTTTCTGAGGATTTTAAAAGAAAAACAATTAAATAAAAGGCAATAAAAATATCAGTAAGCTATTTCTACTTCATAATTTTTCACACTTTTTTCTGGAGTTGGATGAGAAGAGAAGCAGAGAATCAGGATGAAAAATATTCATGAGTCATCTTGCAAATTACTCTCCTAGCTATGTCATAGAAATACAAAAATATAGTCGTAGTCCCTTCATCACTTTGGGATTATAAGCTCTGCCTTTCATACTCTAAATCAAGTTAATATCTTCAATCTTTGTGCACAGTCCCCTTTAGAGTTTGAGGTAGCACCTAATGTTTTGGGGTCAGTGCTTCAGTGCAATCGTTCATGGTCTGGGAAGTCACTGCCTCTTATCTTGAGGCTTGATCCCAGCTGAGAGCGTGGGAGCCTGGCTCTCCTTCCCACCCAGCTCATACTTCTGTTTTGGGAGTTACAGGGCCAGGGAAGCATAGACCTGTCACTTTGCTTCAAAGATTACACATTAGCACCTCGGCCAAACTGACTTATATTACTTAAAAGCAATTGAGGGAAAAGGAAAAATTCTAGCCCACTCTGTATATAGCAATACATGGAAATAGGGCTAGGTCTAACCCACATGGAGATAATTGCTCTTCTTTTGAGGGGAGTCCTCCAGGTGGTTGTCCACATGTTCCATCTCCCTTTTTTCTCCCCAAAATACACTCTCCTGTGTTGTTCCTCTCTATAACAATTTCAAGAAATCATTGCCCATCTTCTCACCCCCCTACCGTATGGGGACATTTCTTCTTAAATATCCAGAATATATTGGTATTCCAGATACCAATATGTTCTTTAATGGATCACTCTATTCACATAAATAAGAAAACAAATGATATGCTTTGATTCACCAACTGATATTCTTTGATAAACCTTGATATCAATATATCCATTGTCAAAAGTGTAGCTGAGAGGAGAGTCATTGTAACTTGTGATTGGAAAACACAATTCTGCATTAAAATCTGATCTATTTCCTAGTTATATTTTGATTGGCTTTCTCTGTCCATGGACTCCATAACCATAGATTTAATCAACTGTAGATTGGAATTATTTGAAGAATATTGTGTATGTGTACTGAATATGTACACACTTTTGTCACTATTCCCCAAATAATACAGTGTAAGAATTATTTATATAGCATATAAATGTTATTAACTAGTATAAAAAATTTACAGATCATCTGAAGATAAGGGAATAAGTGCATAGGTTATATGCAAATTATTTATCATTTCAGATAACAGACTTAAGCATCTACAGAATTTGGTTCTACGGGTGTTACTGGGGCAAATCTGCAGATAGTGAGGGATGACTGTACTTTACAATAAAAGATTATTTCTAGATAAAGCACCTTTCTACTCTTTCACAAGCAAAGGAAAGTATTTCTATGAGTTTCTATTCCTATATTCTAACAAGTGTTGTCTTATTAAATGAAAGGATCAGAAAATTGTTAAAAACAATGCTGCAACTCGGTGAGAGACAGAATATCCATCCTCATTGCAAGATACTCTGAAGATGCTGTTCAGAGACTGGTTGAGTAAAGAGAAAAGAAAAGAAAAACGCAAGCTGTTCAAATTCCAGTTAAATAATTGTGTTTATTGCAATTTAAGTTAATAGTTATTCGTATTCAGTCAACTATTTGGTATAAACAGATAAACATTACTCCACTTGTTAGTCCCGGGGGGCTTTCTTAATCCTATCTGGATTTACTTTCTGTGAATTTCTGAGTAATCAGAAGTTATAGGTTGGATACATTTTGTGCTAGGGACACCCATTGTGTAACTGCTTCATTTTTTCTTTTCATTTCAAAGGAAATGGTCCATCCAAAGTGAAAATTGTGACTTTTTTTCTGGGGTTGGTAGAGTATATTTTTGTCTTTGCTGATGTTGTTATTGTTGCTGTTGTTTTAATCAGATAGCTATTTCAAACAGGAGCAATCAAGTTTCTTTTTCACTGAATTTCCCTCCACCCTATTATTCAATGCACGCTGTTAAGAAAATACCCTTGTTTGTAATGTGATTCATTGTGTGTGTGTGTGTGTGTGTGTGTGTGTGTGTGTGTGTGTGTGAGAAGCTGGAGCAGCTGGTAAGAGCATCACAGAGGAATATTTTCAGATGGGCTCTATAAAGCTTAAATATCATTAAAGATACAGCAGTGTCTCTGGGTACAAGGAACTTTGTAAGGTTTAATGCATATTTTAAAGAAAGAAGGACACATTTAGAATCACCAGGGATAAAGACTGAGAATATTTAGTCCCAAACTCCACAATCTGGAAATGTCTTATGTATCTCCATCTATGCCCCAAATGGAAGCTGTAGTAACATTCTCCACTTCTTGTCTATGTATTATCTAAAGGCAAATATTTTCTGTGCAGATAAATAAAAACATATCCATTTTGCCCAAGGAGAACATATGATCCACACTATTGTATCTATGACCGTGGTTTTGCAATGAGTTACTTAAACGTTCACAAGCTACCACTCGTTAATATGCGGGGTTTACAGACTAAATTCTGGCTCCACTGAGAGGAACACAGGAGGAATACGACACAGTAAAATGTGACTTCATCAGGCTGAACGGAGTCCTAAAGAAAGTTCCACTCAACGAAGAAGTCAGATCAGAGTCAAGTGAAGGTAGAAAATGACCATAAACTTGATCAAATCTGCACTCTAAATGCTTGCTCAAATGTGCTTTAGTGTCTCCTGTCTATACAAAGGCTACATGGATTGTAAACACTGGTTGTTCCTGCTGGTAACTAAAACCACTTACTGAAACACAGCAGTCTAATTAAGTATTGCAGTAAATGAGTCACAGCCAGATAAATTACAAAGGGAGAGAGTGTTTTGTCATGTGTTCTTTAATACAGTATAAAATACCCCACTTTTAATCAAAGTCAATGCAGTTGAAAGGATTACTATTATGTCTCATTTATAGATATTTCTTCTTTTCTTACTTTGGCCAACTAAGAAATTGTTCTAAGGATGGGACACCAAAGAGGAGAGATTATGTTATCTTCTCAGTATTTCAGCTTCAGTTGAGAGAAATCAAAGAACAGATAATTGTTGAAAGATAGTCAGATATTTCATGGGTGTTTTAAACTTGTTAAAAGTTATAATTTAGGAGTTTCTGTTCAAAATTTTCCAGCCCACGTACTGAGAGCTCATTATAAGAGTGAACTAACCAGGCTTGAAGTTCCTGAGTGCACTTATATCTGAGAAATACAAGCAATTTGTCAATCAGAACAACACAGTGGATGACCAGGGACAAAGCCTAGGTACAAAATACTCAATCAAAACTGTTTAGGAGAATAGTACAAAAACCTTAGAGAAAACATAGCAAGACTCATCCAGCCAAACCTCTCGTAATTTGCTAAAACCTTGTGAAGGAAAAATTTGGTCAAGTGATATGTAGTTAATGTGTGCATGTGTTTATGTGTGTAAGAGAAACAACATAAAAGCATGAGAAAGAGGCAGCATAATGAAAAGAATAAATTTTTTTAAAAAAAGATTAGATCTGCTTACATCTCCAAACAAATAAAAAAGACAATGACTAAACCCCCTCTCTTACCCATTGTTGGCCCACTTCAAATAAGAATCTTGTGATATTCATCTTCTCATTTGTTGCTCCTGATACAGTAGAATTTGACTGTCTGTGATTTTCCAGACACTAAGACTCCAATACATAATGCTGTGAAATTGGCACATAGATACGTAATCCAAGTGACTTCTGAGTAGCTATCCAGTCTTAACCTTCGAAATACCTGAATGATTTGAAAATTTTTAGCTATGAAATTTTTACACCCCAACTTCATAACCCCTTCAATTTTGCTAATTACCTCCTTCCCTTCACTAAGTCTATCTTCCTACAAAGTCCCACATCTCAAGGACGTACCTCTAAAATGTCAACCTTTGAAAAGTCTTTCCTGGCCCCTCTAGGCCAATGCGCCCTTCCTTCTCTATGGTCCAGTTCACTAGATGTGTGATGTTCTTCTGTTTAATGATCTTTTGTTCTACCCAGCCAAGAACTTTTAAAGGCAGAAGTTATAATCTGTTCATTTTAGAATCCTCAATACCTAGCATAACTTTTGGGGGAAAAAAATAAATAATATCCAATGTTTAGAGAATAAATCAGTGGTAGCAAAAACAAACTTCAAGCAGAATAAGTAATACCAACTTCCTCTCCTAAATAAAAAAAAAATAGAAACCTGAAAATTCCTTGGATATATGTAAAAGTCCACACAATTCTTCAACAAGCAAGTATTAATTGTGTGTATGCAAAGCATAATATTGGATACAGCCAGAGTTATGTGGCTTGTGCTCCCTATAACTTTATATTTTTCAGAAAATATAATAACCCTGTCTCCTTCATTTTAAATATGTCTCCCAGAAGCCTTCAGGTTCCCTGGAATTTCTATTAATAATTCCATTTATCCTAGTAATACAATATGTGTCAAACATCACAGTGTCTATGAGAGATTAATAACCCAAGTTTGTCTTGACATGAGAAAAAAAAAGATTGATGAAAAAAACCTCTGGAAAGACTTTTGATGCCAAATTAAGATTTCAAGGTGAATTATTAGGAGCAATTTAAGAGCTGGCACACATCCCTCTGGAGTTCCGTTTTGGTGCCACACCCGGCTAGATGCATAGTGCTCTGGAGCCCTCGGCACTTGGATTCTGTGTGGGATCCTGAATTCATTCATATGTACAAGACATATCTTTCTTTCAACTCTCTAGCCTTTTTAATATACTACTATGCACCATATGTGTGGATTCTACTGTTTTGAGTCTGAGACATACCTTCTTACACGGCCCCTTCTAATTCTGCTCCAGTGAGCTTTACTCAGATTATGTCACATTAGTCACTGCTTATGACCCTCTGGCCTTGGGAATTCTGTTTCTCTCAGTCAGAATCAGGCAGTTTGTGAAATGTGGCATATGGTATCACCACAGTGTCCACAGCTCTGAGTCCAGTTCCTGGCATGTTGGGGACATTCAATAAGTATGTGATAAATATGTTAATTATATATTAACTTCATACATGGCTGCTGTCACATTGGGCCAGAGGGAAGACACAATCAATGACACGGGATTTTATGTTCAAGATAAGGCACATAAAAATAAAACAATTTTTAAATATCAGACCAAGTGAAGGAAATGGAGTGGAGCAAGACAAAAAAAAGTAAAGAACAGAGGTAGATTCTTGGGGAAGCTAATGAAGTCTAAATCTCAAGATTCTCATAGACTCCATGAAGGGCTATATCTAATTCTACACTTATAACTGTATATTTTGTTTCTTAAAGAAGATACTATAAATTGTATGATTTTTTTTTTTTTTTTTTTTTTTTGCGATACTGGGGATCGAACTCATGACCTTGCACTTGCCAGGCAGGCGCTTATGCTGCTGAGCTAAATCCCCAGCAAATTGTATGATCTTAAAGCCTCACAAATATGGGATGTGTCCCTGAAAAACAATAATAGTTCACACTGTTGCTTATAAAACATTTATTGAGCAGTAGGTCCTCAACTGGTTTTTGGCATCCCACAAGCAATAAGAAAGCTAATAAACATATTATTTAATAGTCCTTTTATTCATGTATCATATTTTTTGTATTATTTTAAAATGTGCAAAGTATTCCTACCTCAACATCTGACCATCAGTGTAAGTCGGTTAGTAGATCTTTATAACAAATGAGAAGCTACTAGACCCATTGCACAGATGTAGAGAGGTAAAAGTCATTGGAGTAGAAAGAATAGTGCACTTCCCTGTCATGTCCAGGCTTAAAACTCCCAAATCTGTGGACACTGTCTTATGCAACAAGAGAGATTATGCAGATGCAGTCAAAGTTATGAATTTTGAGATGGGCAAATTATTCTGGATTTTCTAGGTGGGTTCTTACTAATTGTATGAATTCTCAAAAGTTCAAAACCTGTGCAAGCTGAGAAGAGTTTGAGAGATGAGATGGAAAACCAAAGAGGTACAGGAGGGACTAGACCCACAATTGCTGGCATTAAAGATGGAAGAATGAGGACAACAAGCCAAAGAACACAAGTGATTTCTAGAACTGGATGACACTCTACAAGTAGGCAGCAGCAAAGCAAGATTACAGTCCTGAAACTATAAGACACTGAATTTTGACAACAATGCATATAAGCTTTCTAAAAGGATCACATTCTTGCAGACACTTGGAGTTCAGCCTGCTGAGACTTAGGACCTGCAGAGTTATAAATGTGTGCTGTTTAAGGCTGTGAACTTGTGGAAATTTGTTGGAACAGTGTTAAAAAATTAATGCAACCATGCTTAAACCTAAGGTAATAATGCTGGGGAAAGTCAGGACTAGAAATTCTGATCTGACTTAGTATTGGATGCCTGTAATCCCAGGACTCTGGGAGGATGAGGAAAGAGAATCCCAAGTTTGAGTTCATCCAGGGCAATTTAGAAAGATCTTGTCTTAAATGGAGGAAGGAGTGACAGCTACGGGTGTAGCTCAGTGCAAAAGTCCTTGAGGTGATACTACATACTCTCTCCTCTCCAAAATACAAAGCAGAGACTCAGAAAATGGTCCACTTCTGATGAAGATGATTCTAGAATGGTAAGAATCACAGAAGAATGTCCCAGACCTGCAGGTTTGGTAAATCAAAAACCAAAAAGCAAATCAATCAATCAATCAATAAATAAATCAATAAAATCAACAAATGCAACAACCAGAAACCAGCAACTGCCATCAAAACCTGTGCCCCAGAAGCATCTTCCTCACTTGCAGCTAAGAAAAAGAAAATTAGGCAGGGAACCTAAACATAATCAATTACTAATAATTTTTTTTAAAACAACTCCAAGATGATGGAACTAAAAACAGGTTGTGATTAGCAATGGGAAAACTAGGGTTACCACTGGGACAAAAGCAGCCACCAGAGTGGAGAAGAAACCTGAAACTCATCCACTGAGTGAGGACAGTTGAAGGAAGATGTGGCGGCCTATCTGTACTCTCTTACGCAAATAAACAAACAAATAAAAGTTAACACTTACTCTTAAACACATTTCAGTGAAACTGCAACTAAAGACCAAGAAAAAAATGTCAGAATCCTCAGGACAGGAAAAGAGATTGATAACAAAGGAAAAGACAGAGACCCACGGAAAAGTGATGTCTCAAAAATCATCACAGAAAACAAGTCATTGTCACATCTTCATTGATGCTGAGAAATGAGTACCAACTTAAGAGTTGTGTGTTATAAAATTATCTTTTAAAAGCAAATATGAAAATAAAAGCATTTTTGATAAATAAAAGTTGAGAGTTTATCAAAGTTAGAATTTGATTAAGAAAACTTTAAAGCTAACACAATACTTCAAATGGAAGGAAAATAATGTCAGAAAGAAGAGAAAGATCTAAAATTGAAAAACATAAGCCCAAAATTTCATAAATGTGTAAGATATCTTTTAAAAAGCTGTTCTTTAATATAATTAAAATAAGAATAATTTTTAGTTAGAGATTACAAAAAAAGATTAAAAACCCTGAGAAATTCTCAGCACATAAATTAGGTGAGTTGATAAAAATGAAAATGTTGCAAATTCTCTGTTGTTAAGGTTCATATCAGATTATTATTTCAGACTTATGGCATGGATAGTGAAATTTCAAAACCTAGAAACAGAATTTATAAGTTGTAGAAAAGTAAGATAGAAGTTTTTAAAAATAAACCTATAAAGAGGGAAGCAAAATAAAAGAATACAGAAAGTCTGAATTAAAATGGTACAAAATAATTCAAAATGAATACAACTAAAGAATATCAATTTTTTTTTCTTTTTACTGGTGGTGATGCTGACGATTGAACCTATGGCACTTATACTGAGCTAAATCACCCAACCCTTGTTATTGTTTGTTTGCTTTTGAGATGGAGTCTTGTTAAGATGCTAAATTGCCCAAGCTGTGTACCAACTTGAGACCCTATTGCCTCAGCTTCCCATAATGTAGGAATTTCAGAAGTGTATTACTACATTGAACCGGGATCATTTGGCTCTTAATCATAAACATCCACCCACAAACTAAAGAAGAGCTATGCTTGGCACATAAAGGTACAAGGCAGAATTTAAAGAGAAGAGAAGATATATATGAGGCATCTATTGTCAAAAGAAAACTGAGGGAGCTATAGGGAGCTATAGTAATGTCAGAAGAAATAAAAGTAAAACAATCCAATTTAAGAAAAAAAGACATAATATAAAGCTTTTAACTAATTAAAAAGATAACAAATCACATTCACTTGATAAACTAGTCACAAAATGATTATGAAGTGAAAATCAATAGATATATAGGAAAAATATACAAACATACATTCGCTGTAAGAAAAAAATTCAGTAAATCTTCAAATGTTTGGAAGCTGAAATGGAAAATTATTAAAGGAAATTTTTGACATAATAGATATATGACAAACCTCCCACTAACAATTGAAAAAGTCTGCATTCTTTTAATGATCTAGAGAGTACTTACAAAAGTTAACCGTGAATTATGCCACACAACAAACTTGAAAAAAATGTAAAATAATTGCTTGTATACACACCATGTCTTCTGCCAATTAGAATAACAAAAGAAAGTAATCAAAATGAATTTAGATGTTTTTAAATACACTTCTAAGGAACACAAATTCCTTACTACACAAAAAGAAACACAAAGAAGAAATCAAAAAAGATTTTTAAAAGTACTTTGAATAGCGATACAGAAAGAATTATATCTAAATCTCCTGTGAAACAATAAAAGCAATATTTAGTCAAAATTATACCATTAAATTACATCACAAAAGGGTGAACACTAATGATTAAAGTTTTACCTTTAGATATTTTTCAAATAAAGAATTAATGATATAAAAAGAGGAACAAAATTAACGAAGCTAAAATGGAAAATAAAGGTAATATAAAGACAACTGGCAGAACGACAGCCAGTTATTTGAAAACAAGTGGACCAAACTTGGGAGTCAGAGCTTAAGCATAGCACTGAGGAGGCGGGACGCACAGGGCTGTGGTAGTGTGTGACGATGTTTGACCCTTTGTTCTCCAGATGAAGTATGCGGAAGTCAGCAAGCTGCGGAAGCTCTCCATAGGACTGAGGAAACGCTTAAGAAAACTCAGAATAAATGTTCTAAGAATAAAATGCAAGCCGGGGAGAAAGTTGTATGCAAAAAGCTGACACAATTCACGTCACATACTGTACCACATCTGTAGGCTGCCACCTTGCTCTGTGCTGCCAATTAGAAAAGGTCACACTGCTTCCTCCAGGAAGACTCCTTTGTGGACACGCCCTGTCTCACCTCCAGTCCTGACTTGGCATCTTTCCTCTCTGCCTGAATGACACCCAAACTGTCTCCTTTCACAGAGCTCATGACAGCACATTATAACTGCCCGTTCAGGTACCTGCCTACCACAATGAAGGCTGTGCCCGCTGAGGTGCAGGCCGTACCCTTCCATCACTGTACTCACAGAAGTCGACGCCTGAAGATAATAGCTGCTTTGCAGAGATTTACTTTCAGTTCCCTGGCTGAAGCAGGGGACCAAAACACAGAGCTGGGAATGAGCAAGACTCAGCTCCTGCAGCGGAAGCATATGTTACGGTCTGACCACGGAAAGATTTAAGTGTGGCAAAGATATGACGTGAGATCCGCCAGGGCGGACTCCTCACGGAGTCTGAGGATAAAGTCAGAAAGAGGGAACAGAAAAAGCAAAGGCAAGTGCTACGTCAGATCTGGGAAGTCTGAATCCATCCTCACGGGCCAGAGTACCTGGGTTAAGGGGCATTTGGGAGAGACAGACACCCTCCTGCTCATCTGAAAAGTTCAGTTCTGTGAGCTCAGCATTGACAAGAGCTGCATGTGGCTTTGATCTAAGATTTATTTGCTAGAGGACACCCTTCCACCAGCTGGCATACACACTTAGAAATATGTATTTTTTCTTTACCCTAATGTCCTGGACACAGAGACGTTCCATGATGAAATAGGCCAATGGGTACAGTAAATCCTGGAAAAGCAAGCAGTATCTTCTCTCTACCCCCCTTTCATGCTACCTATCTGAGACAGGCATTGTATATAATTAGAGCATTTCTTTGTGTGGAGAGCTCCCCTACATACATCATACGTGAATCCAAATATTTGGAGTTGTGTCCTACCATGATTATATAAAAGCATAATTATAAAGAAAGTTAATGTGCATATAGTTAGGTCTTATAACACACATGCTCAGATAATAAAAAAAAAAAACCTGTTCTAATCTTCGTAGTAATTGAAATAAATGATTTTTCTTCTCATTTTCCCTGGGCACCTCCTGCAATCTATAAGAAGTAGACTTCATAGCCAGAGACTGTATCCTTTGCAGGGTTCATTTAGTTAGGGCTGTAATGATATTTGTGCAGTGACAAATTCTGTTTAGATATCTGTGAAAGATGGACATGGATGAGGGAACCCTGAGCACTGCCAAGCTGCGCTTCGCTGGGGGTAGCGATGCTCCACAAGCCCTTTCTCCTGCACCACAAGTTCCAAGCCAAAGGGGAAGATTCAGCACATCTGCTGACACAGAATTCCTGGAGGCTGAGATGTGACTATCCCGGTTCCTGAAAATAATGGAGTTGAACGGTAGGTAAACTTAATCAGATTTTCTTTGCGTTTATTCTTCTAATCAATCTATTTGACCAAGTGTAGAGGTTATACTGATGTACCATACAGTCAGTTTACATGATTTTCAAAGAAATGAAGGGACAAGGGCTTGTTTATTCTCTTTACAGATGTAAAGTCAGAAGGAGTTAATTTGTCTCCTAACGTGAAATTCACCCAATTCTCTTTGTGCAGAGGAATGCATTGCAGATGGGAATGTGCCTTTGAGAGGAGAAACTGTTTGGCCCAGATGGGAAGGGACAGCTAAGAAGTACGAAGACCTCAGCTGTGTGTGACTCTGATGCAGTAATGCCTCCTGCTGTTGACCAGAAAGTATAGTATAACTCCAACCAAAGTAAGGCCCAGAAACATTTTAACTTAAATATCTGAGTTAGAGAAACTGTGACTTTTTATTTTTGTTGCTGTTTTGTGCCACAACATGTTTGCACTACAAAGCTAAAAATCACATGTCACAGAGTCACTGCAAACTGAACAGTAAGGTGGCAGACAGGTGGCTACTGGGACACAGAAAGAATGAAGGATCTTAGTTCATTTATTAAAAATGTGTACGGCCATGTGGAAAACTTACCTTTCTCTCCACTCTAGTGGGCCTTTTCATCTCAGGTTCACTGGCTGCACACAAGTGGTGCTTTAAACTTCATATTTTACAAAACTCAGATGCTCCCCCACATATTACCATTTTGAACATTTTTTTGAAGCATAGATAGTGTTGGCTCCTAACAAGAGAACAGTTTTTGGCTGTGAACTACACATTTTCCCACAATTTAAGCATCTTCCTGTTACCAGTGACTTCCATTTCAAACATGCTCATTACTTTGAATATACTGTGGCATGTACTACATCACAATGCTGAGATTACTTCTCTTTGCTGTTGGAAAAAAATCCTTGCTGAAACCAAAATGAATCAACAATTTCATATTATAGCAACTCAGAGAATGCAAGGTGGTCCTGTCCCAGTGCCAGAATAAAAGCCTTGCAAAGCATTTAAGAAGTTTATTCATCCCAAGACATGAAAATATAACCCTCTTTAGTGTTAATTTGAGTTGTACATGCACAGTGAATGCAAGGTAGACCTCCCCTCAGTGAATAAAACTCTTTGTAAAGGAAGGAGGTAGAGGATATTGGCTTGCCTAAATACATATTCAGTGCATAAAAATATAAGCCATGCATGCATGTCATTTAAGGCAGGTGTGACAGCAATTGAGTAGTGGCCAAGATTCTGAATAAGAGGTTCACAATGTGGGACGAACATATGGTAATGTGTGAAAAATGTAAACCTGTATATGGAAGACCTGACCTATGTGTTTATGATGTGCTCAAGAGGTCATTTATTTCTATTTCAATAGCTTTTTATTGATATGCCCCTTGTGACAAGGTTCTGCAAAAAGGAAACTGTGTAATGAGTGAATTCTATGCTGAGTGAAATGTAAAATTGCTTATAGTAAATGGATATAATTGGAGCTACTGATGAAGGCTAATTTAATGTTAGTATTACAAATCTATTACCTTCTGCAAGATCTTATGAAAAAAATCATTCATCTTTCAAGGTTT
>PVJX010025341.1:0-26983 GCA_004027295.1 Dolichotis patagonum | reverse complement strand
TGTTCTGCATGGTAAAAGAGAAGAAGAATGTGTGGGTCACACATCCCAAGGAGGGAAACTTGAGACCCTGGGGAGGTGACAGTTGAAAGCACTGGGAGGCAACAGGAGTCCCTCACTTCAGAGGAGTTTGCAATCTGTATGGAATAATTTGCAGTAGTTTGGGACTAATTACCACTGGTGATACAAAGGAACCGTTCTCATCCCTCAGCAGATGTGTCAGGGGAATTCAGAGTAAAATTTGGAACACAGCTCTTCCCAGATGGCTATTATCTAGAAAGAGTAAAATAAACTCCATAGACAGGCATAATGTTCCACTCAGGACTCTGTGGTTCTGTCCTTTCTAGTGAGATCTTGTCACTTTCCTAAAGATTCTAAAATGACACATCTACACAATGGTGCCCTAATGACATCCTTATATTAAGCTCATGCAGAGTTTTCTCAGGAGCACCAGATCGCCTC
This sequence comes from Dolichotis patagonum, assembly GCA_004027295.1. NCBI lineage: Eukaryota > Metazoa > Chordata > Mammalia > Rodentia > Caviidae > Dolichotis > Dolichotis patagonum. Next base: position 26,524 of record PVJX010025341.1, on the reverse strand, counting down.
ATGTGCCCCTGGGTAAGTGCACACAGATGCAGGGTCTGTGGTGGGCAGGGTCCTAGGAAGGCTATGGAAGTGAGACAATGGGCTGCACAGTGAGGTTTTCAGACTGTTTCACATACTCCAGCTTTCAACTCCATGACTCAGAAAATAAGTACTGTTTTCATTAGAAATGCCAAATTAATTTCTGGCACATGTTTATGTTTCTGAATTAAATGGTGCACATTTACGTCCCATACCATTTCTCCAGGAAGATATTGTCTTTTTAGTCTAAAGCTTTATTTTTCTATGTACTCCCCTCATGAATAGATGAATTCTCATTGTGTATTTTCAATATACAGTATCAGTTTCTCTTCCATTTGCTGCATGTCATATAAGATTTTTTAAAGTTTCCTGCATAATGTGTGTTAGTTAATGTTCATTTAAATTATTTATTATGAAATGAGCTGCTTTTTTAAAATGTAGTAGATCTACAGGAGGAATTAACCTCATTCCTATAAAAATGTATTAGAAATTTCTCACAAAATCCTGCTTGACCTATGGTTCATTTCACAAAATTCATTTTGATGGTGTCAGCCTTTAATATGGCATAAAGGAAAACATGTGTTAGTGATGGATGTTTTTGCTGAATTTATGATAAAGATCTTTGAATACAGTATACCAGTATGTGTTGAGAGGAGAGACTATGTCTCTTAATACTTTCTGTAATTTTTTTTCAAATTAAAAATACTTCTTCTGCCTTTATTCTTAGTGGATACTCAGAACCTGTTTCTGTTCAGAACTCTTTCCCTGTTTTAAATATTTGTCTTAATAGATTAATGTGAACTATTATCTTTTCTTGGTCCATGTTTAATTGAAAAATAATAAGACAAAACTGAAAGTTATTTTCCATGAACAGAAGACTTTATTTCTTGTACTATGGGGTTGGTTGGAGATTCTTATAGAGGCAAGTGTGTTTGTGAGGGATGAGTACTTCATATTTTTGAAAGGCTCCTCTGGTATTATTTCTTTTTTTTTTTGGAATAGTAATTACTTTCACTGAACTTTTCTGAAAATGCATATAAACATATGAATGCTGTAAATACCTATGGATAAGTGAGCACCCAGTTGTCTACTTTAGCATCATTTAAATTGACAAAATACATAACTTTTCCCACATATTAAAAAATTGTAGACAGATGACAGCCACATATTCAAATTCAGTTTTTCCTGCTTCTGGTGCTGCACATTTCACAAATGCTGTGCACTGAGTTTGGACCATCTCTCTGGCTGGTGATGATATTACCTTCTTGGTTGTGTCTTGCTTGTTACAGTTTTCCCGCTGAAATTATGAAAAGGGTAATAGCATGTAGATCAATATCCTCATGAATCTAATCTAGTCTTTTGCTCATTATTGGTCTTCCCTCAAAAGCTTTATTTTCTTTTTTAACTTAAATTATAGACAAGGACAATATTGTTGCATATCATGATAAAGTAGACCTATAAATTACAGGAATAACAGCCAAGATCTGCTCTTTTATGCACATAAGACATATGATTATTTCCTGGGCTTGAATATTATTATAATACATCATTTACACGTTCATTTTGTCTATGGAAAAAGAAGAATACACAGCCACTTTCTTCACACTAGTGTCTGTCTGCCTGCAATGCCATAAGTGCCCACACTGGGTGGGAGTCCTTGACCCATTTATCCCACAGGACTCGTGGCCTTTTCTCACTTCAGGTGCATTAACCCAAGCCTCTTCTCTCAGTTGAGAAACATCTGAGTGTATAATGTGTCACAGAATTATTCTTATTCTTGGTGATTGACAGATATCAGAGGGTCTAAAGTGAATCTCTCCTTAGACAGGGCATTAGCTAAGTTTTGAATTGTGTTATACTGCTCTGGTGATGCTCACAGCATTACTGAGTTATCAGAGCTCCAAACAAATGCAGTGATTGCTCAAAACAAATGCAGAGGATTCTCTTTGATTTTCTCATTACATTTCTGTTTTGCTTTCCATAAGTTGTCCACTTAGGCTTTCCTTACCCTTTTTCCCAATTTGACCTTCAGAGTGTGAGTTTTTCAAAACTGCCTTCCAGGATATTTTCTCTATGATTTATTTCTTGATTTTTATACAGTTTTTCATAACCAAAAGTCTCTCTGTGTACAGCTGGTGTTGTGCAGTTGGAGAGAAAGAAATATGTGTTTGAAATTTGAGTCAGGAAACTTATGTCTCAGATATTTCACTTTACAGAGCTGTATTTGTGAAGCATCTTCTAGAATATCTTGTGGATTGAAGGAGTTACTGTCCTGTCATTTGTTTCCCTAAGCTGTTCTGAACCTTGCAGGTGTGAACTGGATGAAGAATGGCTGGGTGTAAATACTGTTAGATTATTTCTGTCAGCCTGTATTCATGCATTCACAGTTTCAAGCATATATTTTCTAGCAAAACATTGTCAGAGAAGTATCTTTGTTCCCTCTGCATAACCTCTACAGATAAGTACGGGTAAAACATGTGGAATGTGTTTTGCTAATACAGTTGTGTGATCCACAAAATTTGGAGAGGGCTGGATGGTTGGCCTTTTTTTTTTGTTAAGTGTGTGATCCTCCAAGGGAACTAAAAACATAACTGGGTTCTCTTGAGTGTTGCACTTTCCTGTATTGATGCTGTGCAGAAAGGAGATGTAACTGCTCCAGAAAGTTTTCCCAGTTTCTGGTAAGAACCCAGGCATCTGCTGACATCCTGAATGGTGAGTAAAATTAGAGCTTTTGCATCCATCTCCCACACCATTCCTTCAGTCTTCAGGACTGTGTTTACTTAGACAATGAGCAATGCTTACAATAATGTAGTTCTGTCCCTCAAATTTATGGACGATTCATGCATACTACTTGACTCACTTTATGAAACTATTTACTGAACTCAATTTATTTATTTATTTATTTATTTAGGTACCAGGAATGAAAATCCAGACCCTGCATTTGCCAGGCAGGTGTTGTTCTGTTGAGCTTATTCCTCATCACCCAACCAAGTTCAGTTTATGAAAACAGAATTAAATCATTGCTAGAATTTTAGAAGAACAATATGAATACCAAGTTATAATTTACATTTTATTTTTATGTAATTTTTAAAAATGTCATTCGGATATTATTATGCAGCAATTTAAATGTATGCCTTTATTGTATTGTAAAGATATATTTTAAAATTTGCATAGGATAAATGTTCAGGAAATAAGTGTGTATAATTTATAAAAACAGAAAAGTCAAAGCAAAACACTGAGGACTCAGAAAACTGCATGAATCAGAGACATTTGATAGTCAGATACATATTTTTCCATGTTTCCCCTGAACCAATGCCAGGACCAAACTTTATTTGCTGACTGTAAATGGACACAATTGTGTTACTGTCCTTTACCAATGCTTTAATAAAAGATGAATGTTTTTACTGTTACTATTATATTTTTATTTTAAAAATCAAAATTTCTACAAGCTGAGAGACAAGAAGAGCCAAGATTTTCCCCTCCCTGCTCCTGTAAAAGAATGGCTGATCTGAAGAAACACAGGCTCTGTTGATACCAATTGAGGTAAAATACAAGTTTATGTTTGCAGTGTTTAGTGTTTCACTGGCTTTGCAAACCCAAAGCTGGTAGTCTGATCTATTCAGGAGATAATAATACACAATGTAGTGTCTATGAGGAATCTCCTTCTGAAGGTAATAGTCATTGTTAATTCCCTATTAAGTTGTTTTGAAGTCCTGTGTCATTTTTCATTGTATTGTTTAGTCTGGTTTTATTCTGTTTTGTCTTTTTAGATTTTATTATATCTGCTGACATGGACAGCCATTTCAAAGAGAGTAAAATATATTATGGTAGCCATTTTGAATTTACTATTCTCTGGTTTGTGCCCAGTCTCTACCCATGAGTCAGTGCCATTCAGTGACTGGGGATAGAGAGAACAAAGCCTCACCAGCAAGCAAGCCCAGTCTGGGAACTAGTGCCATGCATAGGCCCCCACCAGACTGGATCAGACAGACCCCAGCTTCTTCTGATGCATGGGCTGGCAAACAAGACATACTAAGCCCCCACCCCCACCATAAGCAACAGGCTTATTTGGAGAAATACAGGCTGTGTTGTTAGCTATAGAGGTAAAATTCAATTGGATGCCTGTGGTGCTTTGGTGTTCCACTGGCCTATGGCCAGTGGTATGATCTTAGGTTCAGAGAATAGTGGTAAGCAGTATGGTATCTAGGGGGGAATCTCCTAAGGGTTGCAGTCATTGTTGATTTGCTATGGTCTTACTTTATAAGTCCTATATTGCTTCCATTATGTTGTTGAGTTGGGTTTTATTCTTTTTTGTTTTATTCTCTTTTGTCATATCAAATCCAGTGGCATGAGCAGCTATTTCAATACTATAGGCTTGTTTTGAAGTCCTTTATTGCATTCATTGCATTCATTGTTTTGTTTTTATTGTTTCTATTATATTATGTTCTCTTTGATTTTTACTATGTCCAAAGTTAACTGCAGCTATTTTGAAGACATCAATAGACATCATAGTAACTATTGTTGATTTCACAATATTTTGAAGTCTTGTATCTTTTATACTGGTTTGTTTTTACTAGTTCTATTCTCTTTTATCCTCTTTAAAATGAAAAATAAATAATCTTCAGAACCTACTTAACATATCAGTGCATTTAAGATTTTCTTTCTAAGTGATGGTGTGGAAATAAATTTGGAATTTATGGTCTCAAAATAAAGAACAACTTTAGTGTCATTACCGATCTAGGTTTGGCTGGCATGAGTTTCAATAATATATGAGCTGTCGAGTCTTGGAAGATTAAAAAAATTTTAATTTCTTGTGTCCATAAACAGATATTATATGTATACATTGGTATTCATTTTTCCTTATTCTTTCAGGCTGAATCAGAGGTATATTATAAAGCAGATTCTCTTATATTGATGTATGAGGACATATATTATAATGATAATAATCCCTGATATTTCATTCCTTTGCCAGGACTTCATATTTGGTACATTTGTACACCTTATATCTCTAGTGACTGGGACTATGTGATAATTGACTTTTCAAATCCTGAATTTGATCAATTTAGATGTAAATCAAACCTATTTGACTTCAGAACATACTGAGAAATTCTTGTTATTTATGAATATTTGGTCAAGAGATAAGCCAAAATAGAGATATCACTGACATAACATAACTGTGTATACCTGTCCTAGGAACAGTTACTGCTTGAGGGGATGTTTGTTTCAGATGCAGAAAAATCACTACACACAACCCCAGAAGAAAAGTAGAGTTCTTACAATGTAGATAGTACTTTCTCTACTTTCCAGAGATACAAAGAAAATTGGAAATTGTGCCTGATGTAGAAGACTAAAAATTGGGACAGAAACATGGGAACACCTTGCACCTCCTATGACAATTTTCTGAGAGGTGCTGTGGAGCTCTTGAAGTGACACACAAAAATTACCTGCCTTCAGGACAGGTGAGCTCTAAAGTACAAAGGATGAATGGGGAAGAGTCTCATTATTGGCCAAGGTAATAATTGTGGTGATTTGTGTGATGAATAATGTTTTACACTTTTTTTCTCAGACTTCCATTGCTTTTCTTTCATGATGATGGTAAAGAAAATGAGAAAATTTTTTAGGTATATTGTCATAAGAAACATAGTGTTCTCTGAAGTCACTATTGGGATCACAGCCAACACTGTCCTGCTTCTCTTCCACATCCTCATATTTCTCCTCAAGCACAGGCCCAAGCCCCTTGACCTGACTATTGCTCAGTTGGCTTTCATCCATCTGCTGTTGTTGGTAACCATGGGTTTCATAGCTACAGACACTTTTGGGTTTTGGGGTTGGGAGGATGGCCTCACATGTAAATTGGTTATCTATATGTACAGGTTGATGAGGGCCCTCTCCATTTGTATCAGCTGCCTACTGAGTGTCCTCCAGGCCATCACCCTAAGCCCCAGAAACTCTTCTTTGGCAAAATTTAAACAAAAATCCTCACATCATTACCCATGCTGCCTTGGATTTTTATGGGTCTTCAATATGCTCCTGAATAGTCGCTTCGTGGTATCCATTGGTGCCACCCCCAATGTGACCCAACACAATCTTGTGTTTGTCACTGAATCCTGTTCTCAGTGGCCTATTAATTATTTGTTCAGGTACATATTTTTCTTATTGGTGAATGTTCAAGATGTCTCCTTTATTGGACTAATGACTCTCTCAAGTGGATACATGGTGAGTCTCTTGTGCAGGCATAAGAGGCAGTTCCAATATCTTCACAACACATGTCTTTCCCCAAAGGCGTCCCCAGAAGAAAGGGCCACCCGGACCATTCTGCTGCTCATGGTGTTCTTCATGCTCATGTACATTTTGGACTGTGTTTCTTTCTCCTCACTTGCAATATTGTGGAACAATGACCCAATTCATCTTTGTGTTCAGATGGTTGTGGGCAGTGGATATGCCACCGTCTGTCCTTTTGTGCTAATAACCTCTGAAAAACGGATAATTGAGTCCTTAAAATCCAGGTGGATAAGATATTAAATGTTCAAATATTCTCTGATGAATGTCACTTCTAGATAAATAAATGTTTGGAAGTTCTCTTGCACCTTTGAATTATATGAAATTTTAGTTTTTTCTTTTAAACCTATTTACTTTGGCACTTGTAGATTATAAGTGCATAAATAATAATTTAGCAGTATAACTCTTTGAAGAAACACAAGCTTGTATTCCAGTGGTATTCACATGAACTGATGATCTTATGCAACATCAAAATGAAAAAATACGATGCATTTTATGGACATAGAGCACTGACATTATGAGGAAAGACCAGTGCCAAAACAAGCAAGAAGAAAACATCAAACAGTTTGTGCTGCAAGAAAATATGCAGAGACATCTTGGCATATGAGTTTATATGCTTTTCCTTTGAATTGTTAATTTGATTAGAGAGAATCTTCAGAAAATGTGTTACAATGAAATAGAATAATAACATATCCTTGATAAATGTGTTGATGACTTTAATCACTAATTTAATATATGCATAATGCATAACTATTGTTCACATATAAGCAACATTTTATGAAATAATATTGTAATATTTGTTGTATACATATAAGTTTGGAAAATCTCCCACAAAATTTAGAAAATGAATTATTGTAGTGTAATTTACTAGACATAATCATGTGATAAGAAGTCAAAAATAGCAAATGTCACAATTTATTTTCCTTTCCTTTGAAAAACCTATAACCTACATGAATAATATATATATAGATATAGATATAGAGAGATATTTCATAGATATAAATATAATTGAAATCTGTAATTCCTTGATTTGAATCATATATCAGAAAATGATTAATTCTTAAAATTATTATTGTTTTAATTATTATTATTTATACTTGGAACTTGACTCAGGACTTTGTGATTGCTAGGCAGACACTGTGTATCTGAGCTATGTCCTGGCTCAATTATTTCTTATTAATACTATAAGAATTTTATTATCAATTTTGGTGTTATTTTCATTTTAACAATGTGAAGCAGAATCATTAAAAGTATTTTACTATATGAACAGAGAAGTAACATAGAATGCACACATTATATTTTCAGAATTTTCCACAGAATAGTAATTTTTACAATGTATTGTATGTATTTTGTGTCTGAATATCTTGTTTCTCTAAAATGTATAATGTCAATGTGCTAGTTGTAGGTGTTAATACAGACTACTCAGTGTGAAACTTCCTATTCCTCCTTCTGGAAATAAAAAAGAACTCACTGAAATATATTGGGGCATTTAAAAATGTAAGGGAAATTACAGATTCCAATTATGAACAATTATTGGCAATCAAAAAGAAAGAATATGAAAAATGGATCCAATAAATCATAGATTATGCAGAGAGAAACATTAATTTTCATTACTGAAATTTGGAATATAGCACAAATGGCATAAAAAACTGTTTACTGAAAAAAATAGCAGAAAACTTTCTAAGATAATTTAGCATGTAGATAACTGAAAAATATTGAACCTGAAATAGCCACAATGAGAAAAGATTCTCTTCATGTCCCAACAGAGCCAAAATCTCAGAAGTCCAACAGAAGAATAGAACCTTAAAAGCTATTATAAAAACAACAATGAATCACTTATAATAGAAAACACATTATAATTCCAGCAGGCTGCTCAATACAAACTTTAGTCAGGAGACCTTACAGTCTTCAGATTGAAATCCCTGAAGACTGACATATCCTTCAAAACTGGTTTTCAAAATTGATGGAGAAATAAGATCCCTACATGATAAGGAGTACATAAGGAATTCATGACCAGCAAACCACCACTAGAAAAAGTTTCTAAAGGATACCCTAGAAATAGACCTTGAAGACAACAATGAGAAAGTATCAAATATCACTAACACACTTGGTGTGGCTAACAGCTAAGTAGAGGGTTTGGAATCAGCAACAGGAAAATAAGGAAATGAAAAGAACATGTCAATACTTTTTAGTATTAAATCTCATTGTGAGAGGGCTCAGTTTCTCAATATAAACTACCAGTTAGGGAGAATGGGTCAAGAAACAAAATTTAACAGTATACAGTATACAGGAAGCATATTTAACCCAAAATATAAACTCACAGAATGAAAACAATGAATGCATACAATCCCAGACCACAGGAACCTGACAGATAGTAGGTGCAGCCTTACACTATTCTGACAAAGCAGACTTCAAGCCAAAACTGATTAACAGATGCACAGTAGGCCATGTTGTAACTTAGGGAGCTGGGAAAGCAAGCAAGCAGCTCACCGCCCTGGTAAGTGTCTGTGGCCTGGCAAGCCACAGCCGCCCCAGGGCAAGAACCAGCAATGTCTCCTGAGATCTGCGCCATGTTGGAACTTAGAGGGCAGGGACACCAAGCAACCAGCTCTCTGCCCTGATAAGCAGCTGTGAGCCTACTGGCAAGTGGGCTGAGAATCAAACATCCCAACCCCCGCCCCCCGTTAGCAAGTGGGAACCAGAGATCTGAGCATCTTTTGGGAGGCTGACCATATTTAATATAGCAGAAAAGGGGAATTTTCCTTCTACCATCTCTTTGAAGGCAAATATTTTTATCACTCTTTTGCTTTGTCCTGATTAATGGTATTGCTTTATTCAATATTCTGTTTTGATAAGTTCTATAATGTTCTGTATTTCCTTTGATTTTGCTATACCTGATTGAAAGAACTATTGTGAAGATAATGAAATATACTATGGTACCTATTACTGTTATTCCAGTAATCTGCTGTGAAGTTCTGTATCAATTTCACTACACTGTCTCAATTGGCTTTGCTCTGTCTTGTTCTGTTGTATTTTACTACCTTCAAAATAATTTTAAAAATTTTTTAAAAATGCAGAGTAGGTCACTAGATACTAGCTAATGGTACAATATAGCAGGAAAAGGTAATGATCATTAACACATGCACTGATGTGTGTTGCATCCAAACTCATAAAATATAGTACTGTACAAGAAGTATCAGATAAACATAAACATAGTTATAGTAGGAGAATTTAGTATAGCATTATTGAAAGTACACTGGTCAGTTAGATAAAGCATCAAAAAAGAAGTAACATTGTTAAAGAAAACTTTCAAGCAAATCAGTTTAGGTACATAACTACAGAATGGTCCATCCACCAACCATAGAAAACACATGTTTTTTCAACTGAGTATGGAATTTTCTCCAAAATAAACCCTATAATATCCAATAAAGCAAGTTTAAGTAAACATGAAAGAAGTGAAATTATACCACGCGTATTATGATCTCACAGCACAATAAAGTTTGGAACCAATAACAAAAGAAAACACAGAAATGTTGCAAATCCATGGCAACTATGCCGTACCCTTTTCAATAAACAAAGCAGGAAATCAAGGAAATTAAGAAAGAAGTAAGAGAGACTCTTAACCAAATGATATTAATGATAAAATATAGCAGAATTTGTGAAATTCAATGAATTGTGTCAAGAAGTACATAGCTGAGAAATCCAACATCACAAAAAAAGAGTGAGCACAAAAAACCTAATATGTTTTATTATATTTATTTTCCATCTTTATTTCTTCATCTGAGAAGTGTATATTCATCTCAGATGTCCGTTTTTGGACTGATTCTTTGAATTTGGGAAGGCTGTTTTTTTCAGTTATTTATATGTTCTAGATAAAAGTCCTTTGTCTGACAGACAACTGGCTATAATCTTTTCCCATTCTGATGGCTGTATTTTTACTCTGTTGATGACTTCTTTTGTTGTGCAAAAGCTTTGTAGTAAGGTGAGATCTTATTTGCTGATTCTTTGTAGTATTTCTCATGTGTTCTGAGATTTTTTCATGAATTTTCTGCCTATTCTTATATCTTTAAGACTTCCACCTATTTTCTCTTCAAGTAGATTTAGTGTTTCTGTTTTACTCTTTAGATTCTTGATCCATTTTGACTTTAGTACATGATGGTAAGCATGTTTCAGTCTAGTTTCAGTCTTCCATATATGGAAAGTCAATTGTTCCTACATGACTTATTAAAGATGTATATGTACATATGTGTATACATAGAAGATAGTTAAGATAGTTATATTGCTAATTTCTCTTTGCTCACTGTAAAAAGTTTTGTTGTAATATTGTTTGGGCAATGTCTTATGTCAATATCTTGTATCCTGAGTAAATACTCTTAAGACAACAATATGCAGTGTATTAATTATTGATAATTTTCTGTGATCATGTTTGGAAATTGTTTTATTTTTTCTGCCTTTAAAATTAAAAATTGAACATAACCTAACAATATCCTTGATAGCACAAGGGAAAAAAGCACAATGAAATTCAAATCTAGTAGAATGTTTCAAAATTTAAGCATAATTTATTGAAATTAGATGATAAAATTACAAACAATGAATCAAGGAGTTGGATCTTTGAAAGCATAATCAAAATAGGAAAACCTCAGGCCCCCAAAATCCAAAGACCCAATGCAAAATTGGTCATCTGAGATTGGATTCACATTTCTCAGATGAACAACTACAAATGGAAAATAAATATATGAAAAAAGTGGAATGGCTAAAAAAGGTGTGGTATCCTATATAGTGGAGTATTACTCAGCCATAAAGGAAGATAAACTCAAGACTTTTTTATAGGTAAATGGATGCAACTAGAAACCACACTCATGAGTGAAATAAATCAGATTTGCATGTGTAAATGCCATATTGACTCAAAAGTGTAAGATACTAAAAGAGTAAATAAGATCCAAAACATACAATAGATATAGTAAATGGAAACAAAATGCCAAACAGAAATTACATTGTTAGATCAATCTTGCATGCCTGTATCTGTTAACTTGAGCAACTATTTTGAAGATAACAATATGCAATATAACAATGATTACTAAATTCTTATTATCTTGTTTTGAAATCCTCTATCGCTATTGTCTGCTACTGCTGTTGTCATTTTGCTTTTTTTGTTGTTTTTGATGGTTTGTTTGCTTCTTGATTTTTGTTTCTTTCTCTTTAAAATAAAAAATAGGAAAAACCCTAAGCAGTGTAACTAACATAAGGAGAGAAAAGATCCAAAACAATCAAGAACAAATGAAAAAGATTAAGTCACAAAGAACAATGCTAAAATACAACATATTATTAATAACTGCCTCACAAACATGTATCCCACTAAATTGGAGGATTCAGAAGAAATGGATGCACGTATTTCTGAATTCCCAAATTTGAAGCAAGAAGACTTAAAAATCCTGAATAATCCAATAATAGTGAAAATGAGAAAGCAACAAAAAACCTACCTATGACGAAATGCTCAAGTCTGAATGAGATCAGTGTTGAATTCCACAAAACACTCAGTGAAGCTTTAACATTGTTACTTCTCAAGGTTTCCTACAAAGTTTAAAGGAAATACTACTTACAAAGTCACTCCTAGTAGCTATGACCACACTGATTTCAAAATAAGAAAAGGATATAAACAAATATGAAATATAGACAGATTTCATGGATTAATATGAATGCAAATGTTCGCACATAGATATATACTCATAACCTTCACTTTTTCTTTTTTTTCCTATCTTTCCCTTTTGTAATCCTTCAAACAGTAGTCTTGAAAACTTCACATATTTTATGTGTTATAAATTACACTCCAGGTAACTAACTAGCAGTTAGACCTCAAACAGTGTATGAACTTTGACCAAATACTGAAAATCCTTCCCTTTTTCTTTAATCGGCCATAAAAACTATAGAAAGGGAAACCAGTGTGTTCCTCTAAAGGTATCAAGCTACCTGGTGCCCACATTCTGTGTGCCAGTTATGCAGATGTGTAAGAGGATCTTCTAACATTCCAAATCAATGATAAATATGATAAAAATGTGGTATCTGTGGAAACCCCCTGAGCTTCTGACTTTTTAATTTTTTTTATTTTAAAGAGGGTAAAATTAAGTATCATAAAACAGAACAAAGATTAGAAGAAAACACTGTAAGAGACATAGATTTCAAAGCAAAACAACAAGAGATCATCATTGGCTACCATAACATCTCTTGTTTTATTCTAGATAATTGTTCATCTCTTCACACACAATGAATTCATACAAAACAAAATAGCATTAAACTGATCAGAATAGAGTGATGAAGGCATTACAGGGCTTCAAAACCAGACAGTAGGAATATCAACAATGACTACAATAATGTCTCTCATTCTCTTCAAAATAGCTAACAATATCTTCATGTATTTTGAAATTAAACAATACAAAACAGACTAAAATCACTCTCAACAAAAAACAATAGCATTACTGGATTTTCACTGTATGAAGATACAGAGTCAGCAATGGATACCATAATATATCTTTTTCTTCAAAGCAGCTGTTCATTTCACCATGCATTAGATAATCGATTCTCATACACTCTTTAGGAGCTCTACTCATGTACAAGTGTCTACGTATATATCTATCCTTTCTGTACTAGAGGGAAAAACAAAACAAAACAAATTCCTAAAAAAAGAAACAAAAAAGACAAATATATAACAATATAAAAGAGCCCAAAACGGTGGCAATACAGGCCTTCAAAACAATGTGGTAGGAGCATAACTAGGTTTGTTATTTTACATAATTATCTTCAAGAGTTCCTCAGATCCCTAGACACTAACATGTACAGTTGTTCCAATCCTATGACTGTTATCTGTTTTGTTCCAAGAATTTATAGAATTTGTAGCACAATCATCTTAGCTACCCTAAGTGTGTTTATATAATTTAGATTTTTTTTCTTCTCCCTTCTTTTTTCTTTTTCCTCCTTTTCTCTGAGATATTATTTTTCCCCTTTGAGCAAATTCTTATCCTTTCGCTGTATTTATTGAGGATTTTGTATCTTATGTACTCTGACCATTTCTTACACTAGGGAGACTACATGGTATTCACACATGTGATTTTGATTTATTTCACTTATGAGTATGGTCTCAAGTTGCATCCATTTATTTATAAATATCTCAATGTGATCATTCTTTATGGATGAGTAGTATTCTATTTTATAAATGTACCACATCTTTTTTTATACATTCCTCACCTGATGGGCACTTAGGTTGTTTCCAAGATCTTGTTATTACAAATTGTGCTAACATAAACATGGGCACACATATATCACTGTGATATGATGTTTTCAGTTCTTCTGGGAATATGCCTAAAAATGGAACAGCTGAGTCAAATGGGACTTCTAATCCCAGGTTTTTGAGGAATCTCCAGACTGACCTCCACAGTGATAGCACCATTCTGCATGCCCACCAACAGTGCAGAAGAGTTCCTTTTCCCCTGCAGCCTCTCCAGCATTTGTTGTTGGTAGTTTTCTTTATTCTAGCCATTCTTTCTGGAGTGAGATGGAAACTCAGTGTGGTTTTGATTTGCATTTCTCTAATGACTAATGATGCTGAACATTTTTTCATGTATTTATTTGCCATTTGTATTTCTTCATCTGAGAACTGTGTATGCATCTCAGATGCCCATTTTTGGATTGGGTCTTTGAATTTCAGGGGTCTGAGTTTTTAATTCTTTATATGTTCTAGACAGAAGCCCTTTGTCTAAGGGATAGTAGACTAAGATTTTTTTCCAAATGTGTGGGGTTTCTTTTCACTATGCTGGAGATTTCTTTTGACATGCAAAAACTCATTAATAAGACGTGATCCCAGTTACTGATTCTTTGAAGTATTTCCCATGATGTTTTATTCTTGTTCATGAATTTTTTATCTACCCTTATGTATTCAAGATTTCTACATCCTTTTTCTTCCAACACATTTAGTGTTTCTCTTTTAATATTTATTTTATCCATTTAGACCTTATTTTAGTGCATGGTGACAGGCATGGGTCTAGTTTTAGTTTTTGGCATAAGGAGAGCCAATTTTTCCAGCACCATTTATTAAAGAGACTATCTTTCTTCCAGTCCTTCCTTGGGCCCTTCATCAAAGATAAGGTGACTGAGTGTGTTTGTAGTTGTATCTTCTAATCTATTCCATTGATCTTCAGGTCTCTTTTTATTCCAATACCATGCTGATTTTATTACAGTAGCTTTGTAATATCACTTCAAGTCAGGAATTGTGATGCCGCTTGCCTTGCCTTTGTTGCTTAGAATTGCCTTTGCTATTCTGGGTCTCTTTTGGTTCCACATGAATTTTAGGAATGATTTCTCTAGATTTGTGAGATATAATAGTGTTATTTGGTTTGGGATTGCATGAAATCTGTATAAAATTTTGTGAGAATAGCCATTTTCACAATATTTGTTCTTCCTATTGATGAGCAAAGGATATCTTTTCATTTTCTAAGATCCTCTTCAATTTATTTTTCAAGGTATTATAATTTTCCCTGAGTAGGTCTTTTATTTCTTTTGTTAGATTGATTCCGAAGTATTTCATTTTTTGGGATGCTATTGTGAGGGGTGTGGCTTCTCTTATTTCTCTCTTAGTGGTTTTTTTTTATGTATAGGAATGCTGTGGATTTTGAGTGTTGACTTTGTATACAGCTACATTACTGAAGTTAATAATTACACTTCACAGTCTTTCAATGGAGTTTTGGGGGTCTTCTATGTAGAGCATCATGTCATCTGCAAATAATGATAATTTAACTTCTTCTTTTCCTATCCTTATTCCTTTTATTTCTTTCTCTTGTCTAATTTCTTTGGCTAGTATTTACAGCACTATATTGAGTAGGAGTGGTGAGAATGGACATCTTTGTCTTGTCCCTGATTTTAGGGTAAAGGCTTTAAGTTTTTCACTGTTTAATATGATTCTGGCTGTTGGTTTGTCCTTGATGGCTTTTATCATACTGAGGTAAAGACCATCTATTCCAAATTTCCATAAGGTTCTGTTATGGATTAGAAACTTATGGTCAACTTAATGCCAGTGGAATTAAATCATCATGTTGCTGAGCATAGATGTTTCACCTGAGGAAAGTTGCCAGCATAAATAGAGACATGGAGAAGAAGAAGGGAGGCAGTGAGGCATTGAGGCATTGTAGGCTCTCATTCATGTTGCTGTTTGAGTCAATGGTTCTCCTGGTGAAGCTCTAGTCCTTACATCAAGCATTTCTTCCTGGATCTGGAGGGGAAGATGTGTGCTACTTACTCTCCAAGATGATCTCATCATACTGGCTTCCTGGTATGTACTCAACTGTGCTTATCGTTGGAGGAGCTCAGGACTTCTGTGTCACTGAGGATGGCTGTGGTACTTTTCAGGGCAGCCCTGGTCTTTGTTTGAGCATGACTTCTCAGCTGCAGCATAGGACCCTCAACCTACCAGCACATCTCCTTCACCCTACTGACATAGGTTTTCTAGCTTCTACCACTGTCCTTGAGGCCTTCCCAGGACAGATCCATAAAAGAGATTGGCAAGAGTCCTACTCGTGGGCTCTAGACCTCAGTTGTACTTGTAGGAGGCATTGGCATGGGTCTTTATCTTGACTCATACAAGAGATTGCTGTGATATTGAGTCCATTGGTTGAATATTCTGTCTTTGGTGTTGTGGATAGATTTCCTGCAGTTTCTTGTGTTAACTCTGAGTAACTATCATAAAATAATATTATAAATTGCATGTCCTGATTTTACTTTTTCTCCTCACAACCCCTGACTACAACAGATTCTTACCATGAATAAGTGTTTGACCTTATCAAAAACTTTTTCTACATCTATAGAAATGATCTTATGATTCTTATTTTTGGCTTTATTGATATGGTGGATTACATTTATTGATTTATGTATATTGAACCATACCTGCATTTCTGGGGTGAATCCCAGTTGGTCATGGGGTATAATCTTCTCGATGATTTGCTGCATTTTGTTTGCCAGTATTTTATTGAGAAATTTTGCATCTATATTCACTAGGGAGTTTGGTCTATAGTTCTCCTTTTTGATTGGATCTTTCTCAGGTTTTGGTATTAGAATAATATTTATATCCAGGAATGAGTTAAAAAAATACTTCCCTTTCAATTTCATTGAAGAGTTTGAGGAGTGTTGGCAGTAAGTCTTCTTTGAATTTCTTGTAGAATTCTGCAGTGAATACATCAGGACCTGAGCTTTTCTTGTTGGTAAGGTTTTCATTACATTTTCAATTTCATTCATTGAAATTGGGTTATTCAGCAGTTTGACATCTTCTTGATCTAGCTTTGATCATTCATATGTTTCTAGAAATCTGTTCATTTCTTCTGTGTTATCAAGCCTGTGAGACTAGAGGTTTTCAAAATAGGTATTGATGAACTTGTGTATTTCCACAGGATCTGTAGTGCTTTCATCCTTTTCATTCATTGTTGCATGAATTTGAGCTTTTTCTTTCCTTTCTTAATAAGGTTAGCTAGGAGCTTATCAATTTTATGTATTCTTTCAAACAACCAACTCTTTGATTCATTGATTCTTTATTGCTTTCACAGTCCCTATTACATTGATTTCTGCTCTGATCTTTATAACTCCCTCCCTTCTTTTGGCTTTGGGCTTAATTTGCTTTTCTTTTTTAGATATTTAAGGTGTACCATCAGGTTGTTTATTTGTGTTTGTTCTGTTTCCTGATGTGGGAATTCACCACAATGTATTTTCTGCTGAGGAATATTTCATTGCATCCCATAGGCTCTAGTAAGTTGTATTTATATTTTCATTTGCTTGTAGATATTGTTTAATTTCTCCTTCAATTTCCTCAGTGACACACTGATTGTTCAGGAGTGTATTATTCAATTTCCATGTGTTTGTGGGAATTTCGCAGTTTCTTTTGTGATTAATTTCTAGTTTTATTTCGCTATGATCTGATAATATACATGGGATAATTTCAATTATTTGTGTTTAATTAAATATGTTCTGTGGGCCAGTATATGGTCTATTTTAGAGAATGTACCACGTACTGCTGAGGAGAATGTATATTCTGATGTTGTTGGGTGGAAAACTTTGTATACATCCACCGAGTCCATTTGTTTACAGATGTGAGTCAGTTCTGTTATTTCTTTGCTGATTTTCTGCCTTGTTGTTTGTCTCTCTTTCTGTCAATGGAGTGTTAAGATCTCCTGTTATAATTGTATTAGTGCTTTGATTTTTCATTTCTCTTAATATTTGTTTTGTATAGCTATGTGCCCCCATATTTGGTGCATATATATTTAAGATTGTTATCTCTTCCTCTTGAAGTTTTCCCCTAACTAGTATGTAGTGACCTTCTTTATCTGTTTGAATCATTCTTGGTTTGAAGTTAACATTGTCTGCAAACAGAGTAGCTACCCGTGCTTTTTTGGGAGGCGTTGCTGTTGCATGAAGTATTGCTTTCCATCCTTTGACTCTCTGCCTATGAGCTTCTTTTAGGGTTAGATGTTTTTCTTGTATACAGAATCTGGTTGGATTTTGTTTCTTGTTCCATTCTGCCAGTCTGTTTGTTTTAATTGGTGAATTCAGGCCATTTATATTAATGGTTATATTGCTGATATATATTGGTTTATTATTGACATATTATCTTTCTGCTCTTGATTCTTTACCTTTCCTCTCTGTTTAATTGTTTACCTTGCTCAGTGGTTCTTTCCTATGACTATCTAGAATGTTTTTCAGTATTCTTAGAAGGGTTGGTTTGGTGGTCATGAAGTCCTTCAGCTATTGTTTGTTGTGGATGTATCTTATTTTTCCATCCATTTTGAAGAACAGTTTTGCAAGGTACATCAGTCTGGGTTAGTAGTCATTTTCCTTTAGGATCTGAAATACTTCACTCCATTCGTCACTTCATTTTTTGTGTTGAGAAATCTGCTATGATTCTGATAGGCTTTACTTTATAGGTGATCTGTCTCTTCTCTCTAGCAGCTTTTAATATTCTGTTCTTACGTTGGATTTCTGGGATGCTGATCATTATATGTCTGGATGTAGTTTTATTCTGGTTATGGTATTTGAAGTTCTATATATTCAGTGTTCCATATGTCTGTTTCCATTCTCATGTGTGGGAAATTTTCAGCTATTACTTCTGTAAATTGCCTCTAATATCATTTGTGTTGCTACCTTCTTTTCTGTTTATCTCTATCAATCTTATGTTGTTTTTCTTTGCATCATCTTGCAACTGTTGAATTGTTACTTTCTGATACTTTGTCATTTTTAAAAGATCTTTCCTTTCCTGTTCACTAGCTGCAATATTGTCTTCAAGATCTAAAATTCCATGTTCACTTTCATTGAGGTGGTTTTGCCAACTTTTGATGGAATTTTTGATTTCCTGTACATCTCTATGAATCTGCTTCATGCATTCTTTTTGTATCTTATATTGTTCATTCAGGGTTTCCTTCTTTCTGCATTATTCCTCTAATTTTTTAACTATGTCTTCTTTAGATGTTTTCTTTCATTACATTTATAATTTCTTCTTTCACCTGGGAGATTATTTCTGATTATTTCTTTTATAGCTCCTGGAGTTGTTTCTTTATTTCAGTTGTTATCCTTTCAGGAATTTCAGGCATATGGCTTACATTTTCTTCTATGTCCGTGTCTCCTAAGCTTGCTTGGGATGGGTTTGAGGTTTGAGATTGCATTTTGATCTTTTGTTTTTTTCATTTTCCTATATTTCTTGGTTTTGAGCAATGTTCTAAAGCTTCTATGTGTGCTGGGAATCACCTGGCACACTTTTGGCCCCCAGATGGAAT
The DNA here is from genome assembly GCA_004027295.1 of Dolichotis patagonum. Lineage (NCBI taxonomy): Eukaryota > Metazoa > Chordata > Mammalia > Rodentia > Caviidae > Dolichotis > Dolichotis patagonum. Next base: position 7,430 of record PVJX010025341.1, on the reverse strand, counting down.
ACAGAAAACTGCTAGTAGCTTGGAGGTTGCTGGGTGTGGGTCAGTTAGGCTCATGGGGACCTCCAGTGCATCCTCGAGTGATTTGGGACACTGGGCAGTTTTCCAAAACTTTCCCTATGTGCTGGGAATCACCTCATACACTTTTGGCTCCAGAGGTGGAAAGCAGGCCTCTACTAGGCGCTTGGAGCTTGTTGTGCATTGCCCAGTTGGGCCCCTCGGGATCTCTGTTGTGTGTTCTAGTTATTTGGGATTGTAGGTGGGTCTTACTGACTGGGAACGATATTCCAAACTTTCCCCCAAGCACTGGGAATCACCTTGTGCACTTTTGGCTCCCAGGGACAGAATGCAGGCAACTGTTAGCTGTTTGGGGGGTTGCTGAGCATGGCCCATTTAGGCCCACAGGGACCCTTGGGGAATCCTCAGGTGATTTAGGATGATGGGTGGGGTCTTACAGGCTGGGAGCAATGTTCCAAATCTTCCCCCTGTGCTGGGAATCACCTCGCGCACTTTGGGCTCCCAGGGAAAAATGCAAGCAACTGAACTTGTGGTTTTGTTTCACTATTTATAATAGAAGCAGAGAAAAGAATCATGGCACTCAGCAGAGTAGCTATCAGTTTTAATGGCTCTCTGACTGACCACTGCAGTTTGAATTAAAGTTCACCTATTTCTGGAACTCAGTGTCCCATGGGTTATTTTCTTCAGAACTACATAATATTCTGGCAGCTTTCCATGAGATTGCTCACATGGACACCCTCCTTTGAAAGAGACCCCAACAGCCAATACTAGAGGGTGATGTGCCCTGACTGAGTTCAGTCAAGTTCCAAGAAGCAACTAAGGGAGGAGAGGCCTATTGCCAGGAGACAGAAACAACTGTGTACCTACCCCCCTGACTTCTAATTTGATTTTACTTTCCTAGTTAGGTAATTGTCACTTGGCTTACTTGGGAATTTGTTTTGTTCTCTATTATCAATTCTTTATACATGAGAGGAGCATAATACAGCAGACATGGTGGTTTCTATTTTTACCATTTTTCATTGAAAATATAGTCTGAGTTTGCTGCAAACTTTGAGGTGTGAGGGACCTTCTCCACAGGGTAAAGAAGATGCAGGCTTTAAAATAATGGAATACTACTCTGTCATAAAGAAAGATAAACTGGATGCATTTCTAGGTAAATGGAAACACCTTTAGACCATACTCTTTAGTGAAACAAATCAAGCCGACATGCATAAATATCACATATCAAACCCCTACATCCTGAGGACACCAGTGTTCTAGTTGCTTCCTTTTGCAATAACATGGGAGGGAATAAATCTCTGCTTGAGGATTCATATAGATTGGAGGATCCTCTTGAGTGAAGGGTGATCTCACAAATTCACAAGTCATAAGAAGGGGCAAGAGTACTGTGACTTGCTGGATTCCAAGGACTAAAGATCCTGGAAATAAACCTCTCATAAGGAAACATATTCAGCTTTATTAATCTTTTTTTTTCTTTTGATGGAATTTTTCTCCATTGATCTTTGATGGTGCTGCTGTTGTTCTTGTTGTTGCTGGTGGTGGTGGTGACGGTCATGGTGGTGGTGGTGGTGGTGGTGGTGGTGTTCTTTTACTTGTTCATGTTTTTGTTAGTTAAGAGTATTTTACTTGCTGAGTGTGTGTGTCTCTCTATATGTCTGTGTCTGTGTGCATGTGCATATCTGTGGGTGTATTTTCTAGCATTTGAAATTTTAAAACCCATTTTCTTTTTCATCCCTTGCACTAATATTATATTTCTTTTTTTGACTTGAACAATTTTACTCCATTGCACTATCTCTTTTATTTTCTTGCTAACTTTTAATTAGCTCAACTATTTTTTTATTTGTTACTTTGCTGTCCATTTTATATTATTTATGTTTTTGTTGTTCATTTTCTCTCACTTTACCCTAATGTTACTAATTTCCTTTTACTCCTTCATTAAAGCTTCCATTCTCCACTATATCTATGCTTACAAACTTAAGCATTAATTTTATGAACATATAGACAGTTGAATATATTGTAATCTGCTTAAACACTTATATTGTTAATGGATTGCCTGAGAATCATAATACTGTTACTCATTCCTGAGAAACTGGGTAAGGGACAAATAAATTGCAACCTCCCTTTCCAAAAAAGTAGAGATAACTAGGACAGAAGTAATGACCAATAGTTACCTATGCCCAGAGAACATTTCTGAAAAGGAGATATGAACTAAATAATTCTGACCTGCCCAACAAACCTACCAAGTATATTCATTCCACAATCCTCAGCACAGAAAATAACCAAAACCTGTAAACTTGAGATAACAAGGCAATAAATTCCTTCCAAGTCTCTCAGGTTCCCAAAGTCAATCCCAAAGCACAGATTGGGAGGCAATCCAAAGCCATAGGAAGAAATATGTGAAAAAAATAACAGTGTCAAGAAAAAAATTTCACAGAAATAATAGCAGAAAACATTTGAAACATGAAAAAGAATTTAACGTACAGATAAGTGAGGAAGATGGAATCGCAAATAACCATGACCAGAAAATAAACTCCTCAAGATAATCATAGTCAAATAATAGGAAGCCCAATAAAAAGATAGAATAAGAAAACTGTTGGAAAAAATCTATCACAAAGTAAAATCCATCATAATTATAACAGACTACCCAACACAGATCTTAAAGTCAAAAAGAGTTTGGGGAAGTATGTTTCAAGCTCTAAAGGAAAACAACTTCCAACTCATATTGATATATCTTTCAAAGCTATTTTTCAAAATTGGTGAAGAAATAAGATAGTTCTATGATAAGGAGCATCTAAATAATTCCAAAATCAGCAATTCAAAAAATTATCAAGAATAACCTAATATGAAAAAGCTCAATAGAATAAATGCAATAAGCAGCAAAAGTGGAGAGTGGATAGAAAGTGAATCAACAGCAGTGAAGTAATACAGTAACTCCAATCATTCAATATCAGTTGGTTAAAACCAATGATGTATATGGTCTCAATTCACAGATTAGCAGAATTAATCAGGAAAAAGATCCACCAATATGCTGTATACAAGAAACACACTTAACACAAAAGAGAAACATATAGACTGAAATTCAAAGTATAAAAAAACAATATTTCATACAGTAGGAAGCTGAAAACAAGCAGGAGTAGGTATCCTATTTTCAGAAAAACTGAAGTTTAAGACAGAAAAGCAAATAAGGACATTACTTACTGGTAACTCTGAGTTTGAATATGGGGGTTTAGATTCAACACTAAAAACTTTATTTGAGGAAAAAATGATGTCAGACATAGAAATGAAAAGATTTTTATCTGTAAATTATATTGTGAACAACAGCAGATGAAGAGGAACTATTTATCAGTAGTTTGTATGCCAACAGGCTTATGTCCAAAATACACAAAATCCCTTGAAACCCAACAAGAAGGAAAAAGACAATTAACAAGAAGGCAAACTTTCTGAAGAGATTCATAACCAAGGGACTACTTAAAAGAACATAGAAACATAAAATTATATCACAGTAAGAATCATTATTGTATATAATTCAGTGTAATGGTTCTGCATGCAAACTCATTATTTTAAAAACATTAATAGGAACTCAAGTTTATAAAATGCACTCATGAATTCTTGAACAATTTAGATATGTATGTTTATATAGGCAAGTTTATATATACATGTATGTACATATACGAATATACAGAGCCTGATAATATAGTATAAAAGAAATGACATCCCAGAAGAATGTGATGCGTGGGAAACCACAGACAGGTTCTAAGCACACAACAAAAACTTTATAACACTTGCCACTCTCAACATGGTGCATGCAGTCACCTGTTCCATGCAACAACCCCATATCACTCCTCACCATCACCGTCTCAGACAACATCAGCTCCCAAGGCCTGTAAACTTGAACCAAGTCTGGGGATCCCTTGTGGAAGCACCTTGAATGGACTCTGCAGCCTTTTTGGGGCTGCAGGGGACTGGCAAGGGGCAATGGAGAAACAACTCTGGAGATCAGGCTGACAGCACAGATCCGATTTTATTACAGAAGTACAGCAGTATATATAGGCTGAAGAGGAAGGGTGGAAGTGAGCTCAGAAGAAGGCAGAGATTGAGCTTCAGGAAAGGTGAAAGTAGGCTTAGGGAAGGCGGGAATGCACTGTAGGGCAGGCTCCGAACGGGGCAGCCCTGGCAGGGATGCTGTACTTGGTGTGCCAAGGAATGGGGAATCTGAGTGTGCTCAGACTCTCTCTTCTGCCAGGGCAGCCAGCCAGACCTCAGGATCTTGACCTCCCACAGGACTCCAGCTCTTAGTCTCACTCAGAGAGCCAGTAAGGCAGATTATTTCAAAGGGTCCAGAATTAGTATGATGCTAATCTTTCCACCAAGAATAATGTGCTCAATATGAAAAAGTGCAGAAAAATCTAACACCTTCAGTTAAGCCACATGTAAAATGCAAGTACTCTTTGTTCTCACTTATATAGAGAAGCTAATTTACTTTTAATTTCATATGTAGAGATAACAAAAGAGGCTCTAAGATTAAGAAGGATGGGTTGAGGGAAACAGAGTATAGTTATGCAGGTGAAAACTTCTCTAACACACAATGGTATGATTATAGGTCACAACAAGTATACACGGCATAAAAACTATGAAAAGGGGGGACTCTCATGGGTGTGCAAGGAGAACTCGGAGGACACGCACCAGAAAGGTAGGTACTCAGACAGGGGAAGCAATGAAGCCGGATACAAAAAGGAAACCCAAAGCAGAAACTCATCAGATCAAATACAGTATCAGGGAATTTTAAAAATGAGAGCTATGCCACATTTAGATTGCAGCACCTCTTGTCCTGGAGAAATGTAGATCTTGTAAGAGGGTTTAATGCCCTGAGGGAGACAGTCAGTATAGCAATGGCAGCTGGACCACTAGCATAGATTCCAGGCCTCTTCAGTCCAGCCCTTTGGAAAAGGAAGCCCAAGAAGTGAATTGTTCATGTATTAAGGCACCAGATAAGCTGAAAGCTAGGGAGTCACTCAGAAAACAGACACTGAGCTATCACAGGTAGGCCCTCAGGTAAATAAAAACCAGGGCATGGCCCTGTTGGGATCCACAGGCAAACTTCCTAAACATGTTCGGACAGAGAAGCAATCAAAGCTACATACAGAAAAATAACATCAAGTAGAAACCCATCAAATCAGGGGATTTTAGGAAAGAAAGCTGAGCTGCTTTCAGATTGCAGCACCACATACATTAGAGAGGATCTAATGCTGTGGAGGGAGGCAGACAGCCACAGAAATGGCATCTGGACCCCTGATACAGCTTCTTGAATTTTTCATCCTCCCCTTTCTGAAAGAGAGCCCAGAGAGGGAGATAGTCATCTATAAGGGCATCAAGAAATGGAAAGCCAGAGAATCCCTCAGAGCTCAGAGACTGAGCTATCAGAGGCAGGCCCTTAAGAAAGTAAAGAACACAGCCATATCCCTGGTAGGCATCCACACTTGGATGCTGGGAGATCCAGGTATCAGTGAGTTTCAGGGGCAGGCAGCAATGGAAACCAGCAAGATCCAGAAAGTTTCATGAGCTGCATGAGTTTATGCTATTTTTAAACATTTTTCACATCCTTTACTTAAATATTGACATTGGCTGCCCTGTTTGGAGTGTGATAAATAGTTCCTCTGTTGTCACCATTCATCCCATGACCAACTCATGTGAAAATTCATATCACAGTATTACATATTTACTTTTCCTATTGCCAATAAACTCTTTGTATATTTCAGTTTATCTCCAGAGGAAAATAAATGCTTTTTTTCACACATTATATGTTAATTGCCCTTTAGTAATTGTTATAGTAATTGTTTTAAAATACTGGCTTCTAATTTCAATACCAGGCACATTTATAGTCTAAATAAAAGATCATATTCTCTTTTGAGTATAGGTCATAGTGTCCTTTTGCATAACATATTTCAGAATTCTCTGCATAACGTGGTAAGGAAGGTTTTATTTTGTAGTTCAGAGGCAGTGTAAGCCTTTATTTGCCTGCTTTACTTGCTTCCACTGGCATGGATGAGGCTTGATCATTTTGCTTCCTCACAGCATGGTGTTCAACTCTGGCTCTGCCTCAACTTGAGCTCCATTCTTGTTTTGCTGATTACCTTGACGCACAACTCTTTTGTCCTTTACAATTTCTTGTTTGTTGCAATCAGAATTCACATTGAAATTTGAATCAAGCTTGAAACCTGAATCTAAGACTTTGAAAATCTTGCAGTACACAAACTACACCTCCAGCAGTCCCCAGAACCAAGTGCTTGTCATGAGTCTAAGGGAACAGGGTCTCAGAGACACTGCGAACTCTTGCGTGGTGCCAAGATTGTCTCAAATGAGTTTATCATGCAGCTGGAAATTTTGCAAGGGATTTGTCTAATCTGAATTTAGGATCAAAAGGAGAGATCATGGCAGCCACTACTTGATGTGACTATTCTGATCCCTCACACAGACATGTCAAGAGAAACTAGAGGAAAGTTTGAGCACATCTGTCTCTATATAGCATTTATCCAAGAAAGAGGAATATAAAATCCAGAGACAACTAAAGTGTTTCACAGGAAATTCTGTAGTTCTGTCCTCTACAGTGGGATCTGTCACCTTTCCAGGGGTGCTAAAATGACACATCTGCAGAGAGGAGAGCTAAGGACCTCTGTTACTTAAGACCAAGCAGGGTTTTTGATAGAGCACCAGATATGCCATTGGTCCCCCAGGTAAGTGCCACTTTGTCAGCAGATGCAGCTTCAGTGGGCAAGCAGGGTCCAAGGCAGGCTATGGAAGAGGCCAGGGGGCTTTGAGCTGAGGGTTTCTGTAGACTCAGAGGTTTGTTGCCATCAGCCTTTAATTTTTGACTCTTAAAATTAGTATATTGTTTCATATTATTATCTAAATTAACTTCAGACGTGTTTTTATTTCTCTGAACTAATGGTTTCTTTGCTATGTCATTTCTCAAGGAAGATGTCATCATTTTAGTGTGAAGCTATTGTATTTCTTTTTTTTTATATTTTTTTTATTTAAAAGAGAACAAAACAAAAGGGGGCAGTACAGAGCAGATCAGAAGAGAACAACATAGGCAACACAGTACTTTACATTAAGTCAACTGGACATCAACAGTATCTAACGCCATATCTCTAACTCTGCTATAGTTGAGCATAGTTTCAATTACAATAATATCAAACAAAACACAATAGTATAAAGCCATGCATATAGTGAAAGAATTCCAGGGCTTTCTGAACCGAATAACAAAAAATGATCAATGAGTATTATAATATCTCATTTTTGATAAAAAAGAAAAAAATTTGTTTGAACTATCACACATATTCAAATTCCAATGAGACACAATGTGGTAGACAGAACCAACGGCAGTAGAACAAAAAAAAAAGCATGGTAGGACTTCT
>PVJX010025340.1:0-27033 GCA_004027295.1 Dolichotis patagonum | reverse complement strand
GTTCTGCCAAGGGTCCAGTGGCACCAAACGTTTCCCAGAACAGAGGAGCGTGGCCTGTACGTGCAGAGCGGCTTGGGGGTAGCCGAGGGTGGGTCTATCTGCACAGCTCCCAGCAGGGGTGTCCTCGCTTCTGCTGGTGCCACAGCGTTGCATAACACAGAACCGGGGTGGCTGGGGTCAGCGCTTCAAGCAGCAAACTCGGGCGGCAATGGGTGAAGCACCCAGAGACAGCCGTCGGTGTGACCTAGTGCAGGCGAAGGCCAGGAGGCCTGGGCAGTGGGAGTCCTGGGGGTGGCAGAGGCCACTGCAGCTGCAACTCGGAGACCAGGACAAGGTCTGCACCGCGTAGCGGGAGGCGAAGTGGATGCCAGCTTTCCCATGCTGTGCATGGCGGCAGCCACCCCAGATGTCACCATTCCTCCCCCAGACTGGCCAGTCCTGTGCTGCCATGAGTGGGTGACCAGGCCAGCTCCAGCAGCGACACAGGTGCCCCTCTGGGTCAGAGCCCCCAGGAAACCCCCACAGGCAGCCGAGCAGGAGCCTGGGCTGTGCCAAGGTCTCCTGGGTCATCCAGCAGCCGGTGACGTGTGCAGCGCATCACAAGGGCCTCATCAGAGAGGTCAGGGAGCCGGAGTGCGCGGTGGGGACGTGGGAGCCTGAGGTCCGACACCTCACACACCAGGGACACACAGACCAGTCTCACCCACCCCACATCGCACTGGCGCACACATCCACCTGCGTGTCACTCACCACACAGAGGAACACGCGCGCACACTCACCCAACCGGACGCACCTTACTCAGCCGACAGCAGGTCACAGCCAGCCACCCCTGCCGAACTGGGAGCCGACAGGACCCGAGGGCACCGCTGTCCCCGCTGCCGCTCATCACACCCCATTCCCAGCACAGAGCTGCCACTCCCCAAAGCCTGGCACAGATATTCTCCCTGCTGCTCTCAGGGTGCGCCTGAGGCTGCCGCTCACGCCCTCCCACCCGGCCCTCTGGGGAGAAGAGCTGCTTCCGGGCTGGTCGTTAGCACTTGTGTCTAGATGTCTCCCCCAAACCTCAAGCACTCGCAGGGGTTGGACCCCAGGGGTTGGACCATGGGTCGGGAGACAGGCCCCCGATGAGTCTGCAGCTGGCTGTGATTCGGGAGGCGCGGCCTGGCAGTGACTCACAGACTATTGACTAAAATGTGACCCCCAAAACCTCCTTCACTGTAAAGCTGTGGGTGTCAGGTGTTGACCTGACTACAGCCCTGGTGTCCATCCACGCCTGGCACAGACCCCAGCACGTTCCCAGCAAGCACAGCACTGCGGGGTCATTTCCACACGAAGCAAGGAGAAGGCAGCCTCGGCAGCTCCACAGCACTGTGCTCAGCAGAGCTCGGCGGGACGGGGACAGAGCAGAGGCCGGTCTGTGGCTGCAGAGATGGGTGGCCATGCCAGGGCCACAGCCGCTCTCAGGAAGCCACAGAGAACAGAGGTGTGGCAGAGGGGAACTGTGCTTGGTCCATGGAGACCGCACCGCAACACTGCCCAACAATGCCCGGGCCCCATGCGTTAGCTCAACACAGCAGGGTCCAAACCCCCCAGGGTCTGCAGGGAGCTGGACAGGCTGAGCTCGCGATTCCTCTAGAAGAAAAGGGGCATAGGAAAACCCACTTTAACAATGGAACGAGCAGTGTGAGGTATCAAAGAATACTTGAGACCCAGCAGTGAGATAAGCCGGGTGAGACACACAGTCCAGACTAGAGGCCGAGCTCGGGACTCGGCGTGCGCCCCAGAACCCAAGTTTTGATATGGATGGGAAATGTGCAACTCGGCCGCCATCTAGAATGGCACATTTGGAACACACCCAATATCCTACCCCAAATAAACTGCAGTCACGATCAACACAAACTCTACAAACACACAAGAGACAGCAGAATCTGTCTGCTGTGTAACCGTGGCATGGGGTCCTTCTTATCCCAACAAAGGTCAAAGGCAATGGCCCCAAGCCAGTGCACGGGGTTTGAGCCAGTGCACGGGGTTCGAGGATACAGCTGAGGGAGGAACCCCCCCCCAAGTAAGGCCACCGAAAGGCTCTCTCCAGATTCACACCCAAGCCCCAGGGAAAAGCAAGTCTTCCACGTGGAGACAGGAGCCAGGCCAGTGCCCAGGAGTCCCCCAGCTTGTGACCGGTCTTCGCTCTCCCAGATGTCCCTAGGGCCAAGGGCTGTCTACTCTCATCACAAAAGACTCCCAGGTTCCCTGCTCCTTTGCCTCTCCTTCCTGAAGGCTGCAGGCAGGTAGAACTCCTAGTAAATAAATTTGCATGCTTTTCTCTTGCTAATCTCTCTTTTGTTACAGGTGCCTCAGCCATGAACCCAGCCAGGCGTGAGGGAAATGAATTTTCCCTACCCTATAATTGTCATTCATTTCTCAGAAAAGATGCCAAAAGCAAAGTTAGAAGACAAATGGAAGAGTAGGAGAAAATAACTTGCACATGCATAATAGAAAACAGCGTCTCATCCACAGTATAAGGGATACAGAATTATACACGACGCAGTAGAGAAATGTGTAAGTAGATAATTAAAAGGGGACATTAATATGATATAAATGTAACCATCTACTCCACCTCACTAATAATCTATGAAATACAGTGTTGTATTTTTTTTCCTCCAAGAAGGTAAGAAAACGAAATCGGTCAGTGATACACGCAGTGGTGTCCCGGGGATCCCACAACACAAGGATGTGGCAGATCACCCTCATCACAGCCCCCCATGAATGACCCTGGGTGCCGGTCAGTTCTCTTCCAGCTGGGGGCCTTGCTTGGAGAGATGTGGCCTCGTCATCCGTGCGATTTACTTTCTGTGCTTTTAAAGACCACGTATTCATGATGCATTAGAGAGAAAAACCAAATCCAAACCCCAAGCACCGTCCGCCGGGGAAATTCTCATGATTTCAGACTTGCGTTTGTCATCTTCTCCGCAGCTGCTGGCCCCGACAGACTTCCTCAGTTTCCACGGCATGAGATGAGTGCTATTTCTTTCTGTCCACCTGAGATTATTCAGTCACTTGTTTGCAGTGTGAGTGTCCAGGCTCTCTGAGGACGCAGCTGGTCCCACCCACAGCTCCCAGAGGTCCTCAGGCACAGGGTAGGAGACACCCATGTTGGTCTCCTGAGAAGCCTGGAGCTGGGACCCTACTCCTGGGGATGGCCTGGACCTGAACCACAGCATCCCTGAAACTGGGAAGAGGACGGACTCATGGGTCCAAAAGGCAGGCCTCCTCCAGCACCAAGGTCCACAGGCAGTGGCCCTCCCAGGAATCTGTCTCTGGCAAGCTCGACCACTCTCCTGGGCACCATGGGGCAGAGTAGCATTGCCAGGCCGCCTCACTCAGAGTAGTGCCACACTGATGTCCTCCTGTCCCCAGCCCAAGAAACCTCGCTCCTCTCCCAAGGCCCTCAGCGCTACGCCCAGCCAGAAGGCAACAGCAGGAAAAGACCATATTGAGGGCCTGGCCACATGCCACCACCATCAGTGCTGGTCTCCTGCACCAGCCTGTCTCAGGGCTCCTGTCTCTCTCCAGTCCTTGGAGAAAGTTGACCAAGGCTTTGGGCAAACTCTGTCCTCTCCCCATCATGCATCTCCAGAGGGGAAAGGGTATCCTGACCATGCAGAGATTCCCCAAATGCCCCCCGCAAACTGCTCGCCCCTGCTGCATCAATGTGAAGGAAGAGGAGGAGGAGAGAATTTGCTAAACTACAAACCCATCTGGGAGCTGGATGGGTCCCTCTCGAGGCAGTCTATGACAGCAGACAGCACATCAGAAAAACCCGACTGCAGGTCACATGGGAAAAACAGGTCGGTGTCCCAGCAAACAGTCGGACATTCCCACCACGCAAATTGAGGTCTATGGGCCAGACGGGATCCTGCTATGGGGTGCAGGCAATGCATGAAGCTTTCAAAGTCACCATCTGGACCCAGCTAGCTCGCGTCTGGGCAGAGAAGGCAGGTTAGGAAGGGCAGCCCCAGAACCTGCTGGGGAGAGCGTGGAGGACACAGTGGCGGACAGCACCTCCCAAGACCCCAGCCCTCCCTGGTCAGGTGAGTGACACGCTGTGACCTTTAGATGCGCTAGGAGGCTCTGCAGGGACAGTGCAAGGGGATCCCTTATCTCCCATGGTCAAGGCTCACGATGCTGCATACCAGGCTTGAGAGGAAGTCACTCCCAGAGGCCTGTGGACTTCACTCGCCCACGTGAAGGGTCCCATGACATGGCAGCAGATGCTGTGCATAGCAAGCTTCTGTCCGTACGTGTGGGATCAAAGGTGAATTCCAACAGGTCCTCTTCCCCCCAGCCGCATACCCACGAGAGGCCACACTTCCTTTACACGTCCCGCATCATGTCACACAGCTCTAGGCCTGAAGGGAAGAGCATCGCTGCTTGTTAAGTCAGGTGTCAAGGAAATGTGCAGAAACGTGGCTGAATTTAGTGCAGCAAAATAGAGTTACGCTCAAAAACAATGTTACCGAGTAATGCATGTATCACTGTGCTATTTAAATGAGTTAATATTTGTTTATTTTTGTAAATGGTCAGGACAGATGACTACAACTCACAGAACCCAAACAGGGCTGCTTGATCATTTTTCAGAGTGTAAAGAAATCCTGAAATAAAATCATTCAAGACCTGATAACAAATTATTTTATCTTTGACCAGATTCCGTCTGAAATGAGCCTCTCGGTAATCTAGCAGAATGTTTCAGACAATCTCCGAGTGCTTGACTCACATCACCTCAGGGATGGGCCTCGGAGTTGCCAAGGAAACACCTTGCCGAGGGTTACACACCCAAGGCTGGCACTGCACATATGGTGGCTTAGGGCTTAGGGAATACTGCCTTTCTCACGATAGACCCTGGGTCACACTGCCTTGGTTTAAACAGCTGGTTAGTGGTTAGCTAGGTCTAGAATGTTCTCCAAATATGTCCGTGTTTGGAAGTGGGGGGTTGGGGAGGCAATTGGCTCTGTCCACAGATGAGTTCACAGCTGATTGTGTTATCAGGAAGTAAGGACTGACGGGAGGTGGTCACTTAGGTTGTGACCTAGAAGAGTGTATTCTCCCCAGCTCCTTCTCTCTCCTTCTACTTCCTGGCTGCCACAGAGTGAGCAGCTTGCCTCTCCCAACCTCCGCCACCGTTGCTGTTTCTGCCTTGGAGCCAGCTAACCGTGGACTGAACCCTCTGAGACTGTGAGTCACATCAAACCTCTCTTGCTCTACAGCGTGGCCGTGGAATACTGTGTCTCAGTACAAGTGATTCATATACTCGGATCTGCTATTTCCAAGCCACGTGACCTTTGCTTGGTACACAGTGAGATGAGGAGGCGGGAGCCAGCGTCACCCGGCAGAGGTGCTGAGGCTGGTTCTAGCACTGTGTCCAGCGGTGTGCTAATGTGAGGTCTCCGGCTAACACCTACCATTCCCTGAGCGAGGCCTGCACCCTAAGCAGTTTGCCCATGTGCTGTATTGGAAGCGTCTGCTTAATTCCTGGCAGAAAAGGCGACAGCAGAACTTGAGCTCCACCTGACTATTCCACAGCCACTAGCGACACGCAGCATGGATGTGTTGATGGACAGGGACCAAGTCTAGAATCTGTGTTTATACACGTGGGTACGCAGTTCTCAATCACTGCCTCTAAGCATCTTGGTTAAATGACATTAATGACCACGACTTGGTGATCTGACTCAGTCATTCACCAGCACACATGCATAGTACCCACAGGTGGCACTGGGCTGGGAGGGGTAGGGGAGGGTGCCCACCTCAGGACGCTACCATGAGACAGCCAGCAAGTGGCTGGTGGAGAATATGGAACAAGAACATGAACAAAGAACTCTAGTGCAAAGAGGCAGGGCAGTCCACTCAGCCTCATACCAGTCTAGGAAGGCTTCGTCAGAGAAGTGACGTGTGACATGTTTCTTAAGAGTTGCATAGGAGTTAAGAAGTGGAGCTGCCATGGTCAAGGTGGGGCCCTTGCCAAGAGTAAGCAGCAGGCTGGAGGGAGCCGAGGTGTCTCCTTTCCAGGTTGCTGCAGACTCTGTAGCCCTGGAGCCTTGAACACACCTCACCTCCACCCTGGTATTGAAATGGGGCAAGAAATAAGCACCGCTGATTTAGTGTATATTGAATCCTTCAGGGAGGGGGCACTGAAAATGAGCACACTTACAATCACAAAGCTGCTTTGTTTTGTCTCACAGTTGCTTTTCTCTCAGCCTTCACTCAAAGCCAGCCAGGCACAAGGTCTCCAGGTCTAGCGGCACCAAGATCTCAAGAGCGCTGCCGTTCTTGCTGTGCCGGGGCCAAACACTGCTGGAACCTGACGTTCCCAAGGAAGGGCTCCCCCTGCAGTGAGGGCCACGGGGCTCACAGGGTGCAACGCCCTGTAAATGCCAGCTGAGGCCCGGACCGAGAGGGCTCTGCCGTGCCGTGCAACCATGCAGTGGCATTAACTCGGAAGCTACAGGGCAGGAAAGTGAGACGGGGAGAAAATGTTTTCAAAATGCTTTGAATTTTACTTCTACAATTTTCATGTTGACCAAAGATGTTCCTACATAAAGATAGAGAACAAGGTTTTACTTTTGTGAGGCAAAAGACTTTTGGGGAAAAACAGACGCAAAAATCTGAAAATGTAAGCCATTTTCATAGGCTCAGAAACTTATCAAAGCAGGACCGTTCACTTTTGACAAAAGATGTATCAGAGCAAACATTATTCCCAAAGCAACTATTCTCTCCGGGGGGGGACATTTGCTGGCTTCCGGGCTTGGCCTTTCTCAAGACTCGCTACGGGATGGTGATAGCACACTCCATTCGACATGTAATATTTTAAAGTCAGCCATCTTTGCTTCCTGTGATTAATCCAAGAAGTAATGACCGCAGGCAAAACCGGCATTGCAAAGCGACGGTCCTGGGGAGGCTAGGGTGAGATCCACACAGCACCTTCTCGCCTCGCTTTGGTAAACCTGGTTTGAATGGCATGAACGGTATTAGGTAAAACAGACTGGAGCTGCAATGCCAATATTTTCCTGACTATTTTGCAATAGGCATTAATCAATGAGATGGGGCTGTAATTGCTGCAATTTCCCGTATCTCTTCCTGGCTCCAGAATCACAGATATAATAGCTAGCGCGCCTCAGAGCCCCTGACAATTTGCTATTCACAGGCTCCGTATTAAACACACTACATGAAATTGCATCCCGACACTCCATTTTTTAATTCCTCCTGGGACTCCAGCAAGTCTTAGGGTGCCAGCTCCCCATTAAATACCAGCCCACCAGGTCCTGCCTCGAAGCTCCCGGCCGAATCGCTTCCCAAGGGCCATGTTGGGAGTTTGGCCCCACAGCCTCATCGCATTTCATGAATTCAACGTCATTTTGGAAATTCTTCAATCACTCTGGTGACATTGACAATTTCCCATTTCATTATAATACTACAAAAATTCAAGCACCTGCCTTGCTTTTCAAAATGTAAATCCACTGAAAAATCAGGAAAAGCAGGTGTTCCGTTCTAATTGACAGAATTGAATCTCCTACCAGAAAACAAGCTTCCAAATCAAAACAGAGGCTCCCAACTACTGCGGGCTGGGTCGGGGGGCAGGTTGCGCCTGCGCAGAGGGGCGTGGGATGCAAGGCAGATGACAACGGGTGGCACTAGGCCAGGCGTGGAACCCTCGTCCCGCTCCCCACCTGGAAGAGTGCAGTAAGAGACAGACAAGGAAGCCTTCAACTGCCTTCAGCCTGTCCACACCTGAGCCACTCACGCCCGTGGAGGCAGTGGGTTGGCAGCAGGTGTGGGGATTCTGCCCCACAGAGGAAGACGCTCCAGGAAACATCATGATGCCTTAAAGTTTGGTTTTTCTCCTTCTGTTTAAAATCACAGAAGAATCTGCTCGACTCAGAACATCTCCCCTCCCTGCTTCCCGAACTCTCCTCTGCAAATGTCATCGTCATTCAGCCTGATTAACTCCAGCAATTTCCTGTCTCCGTAATGTCCCACTCTCAAGCTGCCAAACAAAGATTCTTCTATTTCATTATTCAAAATATTAAGTGAAGCTCGAATGCTGCAGTGATAGACTTCGGGGTAAAGAAATCTTGCTCTCTTTGCCTGTCAGAGATGTGCAGGCTCTTCCCTTATGTAACTTGGTACTGAGCACAGCCGAGCCCCGGTTCCCCAGGAACTGAGGGATGCGCAGGCCCTCATCCCCGCCAGCTCATCCCGCCTGCGGCCCCAGTGCCAGGGTTTTAAACCTAAACATGTAACTAACCACGCTCACTTCTGCTGCTGCTGCTGCTGCTGCTGCTGCTGCCGCCGCCGCCACCTGGTAAAGCTGCACAATGAATAAAAGCGGCCCCAACACTGACAAGTTAGAAAGGCGTGGAAACGCAGTTACTTCACAGGCGCCATCAGTTTTATGTGATTGACTCAAGATTGGATGCAACTTTCTCTGCCATGAAGCATGAAGCATGTGTCTCAGCCTTGTCAGAGCAGAAGCCTCTGCAGGACGGTAATGGAGACAACTGTGGAGCGGCTCTGAGCAGGACCTAAAATAAACCCATTGGCTATATTTACTTGTGAGTCTGTCCCAGGCCGAGGCCCCCTGTCTGGAGTGGGCAGCAGAGTCATAGTGAGTGAACCTCTGTGAGTCACTGGTCCCAGCTTGGGCTTGTAGTGGCTTGTGATGCTGTGACACCACCAAGGACAAGGCAGGGCCACAACTGAGGATGCCTCGCTCCCACCTCAATTAGCTAGATAGAGACTACATCTGTGGGTGTCTCACTCCTGCAGTGAAGGTCAGCCTGGAGATAAGACAGTTCTCCTAAATTAACATGATTTATTCCTAGGAGAAGTCCTTGAGCCCACTCCCAAGGTCCTGCTCAGTTTCCCGCACTTTGCACTCTAAGCCCTTTGCTTATGTGAAAACCAAATAAATACGGGCGCCCAGAGAAGTGCCTTTTCTCAGCCCCCAGAGAATCTCCAATCCTGCTAGAGGGTTTTGACCCTCCTGGAGCCCTAAAATCATACCCCTCATGTCTGCTATGTAACCATTCGCCATTCCTTCGCTCGGGAGGTTGTAGGCCTGATCTGTCTGCGATAGGAGGTGTGGGAGAGGACCTGGCCTTGGGACAAACTGGACCTCCAAGCTTTAGCTTCCACTGGAACAGAAGCCAGAAGTCACACTGGCTTCACTGCTTCATCCCGAGGTTCAGAAACACCAGCCCGCTGCCCCTTCCACTTGCTGGAGATGCGCCCCAGCTTCCAGTCCAAACTGCGGCTGTAGGAAGTGTTCATCTATTTATACTCTGCTGCTGCTGAAACCTCAGGGCCAGGGATACAGCTCAGCTGTATAGTGCCTGCCTGGCAAGGGCAAGGTGGTGAGTTCTATCCCAAGTACAAAAAAAGAAAGAAAGAAAAAAGAACAGAAAAGAAGGAAAACTCAGCAGTTCCTGGGCATGGCTTTGCACACCGCAACGCCAGAGCTTCGGGCAGGTGAGGCAGGAGAATCTCAGGTTCAAGCCCAGCATAGGCAGTTTAGCAACTCAGGGAGGTTCTGCTTCAAAAATTAAAAGTTAAAAAGGGCTGCGGATGTAGCTCAATCTGCAGTTCTATAAAATTAATAATACACTAACCGATGAAACAATGCTGTCAGTGAACTCAAATCCACGTACGGCAGCACCACCAGCCCATCACTGTCTCTGGGGCACGACTGGAGAGGGGCAGAGGAGAAGGACTGGGGCGTCCCCTGCCCGGGCTCAGACCCTTGTAGGAATGAGAGCAACGCTCGGAGGCCACCCAGCGCCATGTCTCCCACGTGACAAGCATGGCAGGCAGACCTACCGAAGGTGCGAGAAGCTGCCCTATGCGTTCCCCACCCAGCAGGCTGCGTAAGGACAAACCCCACGCACAGCCTCACACCCAGAACACCTGATCTGAGGTTCCCATGCTGTCAGCAGGGGCGTGGGGCACAGGGAAGAGACGGCTTATTTCCAAGGGGACCGAGGACCCCATAACCCTCAGGTCCCCAGACCCCAGGAACAAGACCTGCCTCTACTGCTGCACTGAGGCAGGTGACAACGCAGAGGGAGTCACCCATGTCAGTGTGCACAGGACTTCCGGGAGGCCCGCTGCTGGGCAAGCCGGGGGAACCGCACTTAGCATGTTCAGGTCAGGGGCCTCCCAGGAAGTGGCCCTAAACGTCTGGTGGGAAGGGACCTCATCTCACCCTGGTCTTCCGCACCCTCCCTGGGTCCTTCCTCCTTGGAGTCAGAGTATATGTTGTTCTGTTGTTTTGAGATCACACAGGTAGGATCTTTTAAAAGACATTCATTGATTGACAAATAAAAACTGTGTAGATTGGCTGTGTGAGATGTATTGGAAATAGGGATACTTTGTGGAGTGGCTAAGTACAGCTAATTAACATAGGCACACCTCACACACTTCGGGGGCATTCTGGTTTGGGGATTTTTTTAAAGTACACTTAAAATCTACTCAGGAATTTTTATAAAAACGTTATTATTTACCAGAGTCACCAAGCTGTGCAGCAGGTCTCCTGAGCTCACCCCCTGTCTAAAGGAAACTTCATACTTTAGTCTCCCTGGCACCCACCCCGCTGGTGAGGCCACCAGCTCCCTGCTGTGAGTGCAGCTCCGCCGAAGCCCGCAGAGGAGGGAGAGTGAGCTGTGTCTGCCCTTCTGCGGCCCAGGTTCCCCTCGCAGCATCTGCTGGCTCCCGTGATGAGATTTAGCATATTTTTCGTAGGACTGAGAACTATTCTACTGCATGTATGAGGTGCAACCAAAATAGACAATGAATGTTTGAGTTAAAAGACGTACTGCAGTGCTCCTTCCTCGCTTTGAGCACACTCATCCTGCCGCCTCACCACTTTCTGCAGCAGCTCCGGAGTCCTCTTTCCTAAGTGTCTCTGCCAGGTGTGATAAAAATATAATTAATTTCCCTGCCGAGCACCAGCCAGCAGAGAGACAGGCTCATAAAAATGACACTATGTCCTCATCCGCCTTAGTCACTGTGCAACTTCTGGATCTTCCCAAAGTCAAAATGACCATGAAAAAGAAACGTTCTGGATCCACTGAGGACATGGAGGCAGCTGGGACAGCGCAGCTGAAGACCCTCAGGAAAGAGGACTCCAGAGCTGCTGCGGGAAGTGGCGAGGACAAGGGGACGAGTGTGTCTGAAGCAGGGGTGTTTGTGGTACTGAGTCTTTACTTTAATAATTTTTATTTACACACATACACACACTACATATTTTTATCACACCTTGCATGTACCCTGCCTCCTCTACCCATCCGCTGTGAATGAACGATGCATTTGACCCTGTACCCCAGGCACCGTGAAGGTGTTTGTGCCAATGTCCCCTCCCCGCGCTGATACATCCTCTTTGGGTACACTGCAGAGTGTGGGCATGCTGGATCAGACATGGGTCTGCTTTCTGTTTTGAGCTGTCCCCCATGACAGCTGTGCTAGGTCCAGCACCATCAACAGGGTTTGTGGCTCCCTTCTCCCCATATCCTCCTGAGATGCCACTGTGCCTTTGGTAGCAGCCTTTCTAGCAGAGTGAGCGACACCTCGCTGTGGTCTTAACTGGCGTTTCTCTATAGTCGGCGATGTTGGGCATCCTTCCGGCCACCCGCCGTATGTGTGTGTCTTCCAGAAATGTCTGCTCGGGGCCCTTGTGCACTGCTCACCTCATTGTCCGTCTCCTTGACACCGAGTTCCTCCTGCGTGTGCGCTCACCTCATCTCAGCTGTGGTTCTCGAACACCTCCTCCATCCGAGCATCACTGTGACCCTCACTCTACCCCTGCTCACTTGGCGGTGCCGAGCACCCTGCCCCAGCGTCCTCTCGTGGGTCTGCACCTACTCCATGGTAAAGGTCTCCTTAGGGCGGCAGAGTCGCTTTCCAGGGCTGCCGAGACAGCGTCACTCACTTGGAGGCTCAGCAGCACAGACACTGGTGCTGTCACATCCCGGAGCTGAGAGTCCCTGCGGGTGTGGGTGTGGGAGGGGACACTTCCTCCCAGAGGCCATGGCAAGGCCTCCTCCTCCGCTCAGACTGCCATACTAGCCGCCACCTTGGGTGTCCTCTGGCTGGCAGCTGCCTGGCTCCGGTCCCCTCCTCCGTGCATCTCTGCTCAAGTTTGCCTCTTGGGAGGCTCTGATCACGGACAGGGTGTGTCCCCACGCACTGTGGCCTTCTCTGACTGGATCTGCCAGCATGGGCCCGGTTTCCAAGTGAAGTCACATTCACACGCTCCAGGCATAAGCAGGGTGGGGACACTGGTCGACCAAGGGCCAGGGAAAGGGGACATTCCAAGCTGTGTGTCACAGCTGTTCAGCAGCAGGCCCAGAGGACCAACCCCCACCCTGGATGCTGCCCTGTCCCTGTCCACACAAGCTGGACACCTCCCTTCCCTGCCGACTGTCCTCTTCACCAGGGACCTGGCATGGCATCGCTCAATCACCCAGGCATGGCAGGGACATCCTGGGTCCACTGCACAGGGCACCACTGAGGGCCTAGGCCCAGAGACACTCAGCTGGTCAGAACTACAGCGTCGGGGGCAGCAGGGGCAGTCACCTTTGTCTTGTGGCCGATAGAAGGCACCAGATGGGTCAGGTGGAAACGCTGCCCACAACAGCCTGGCCAGGAAGAGGCTGGTGCTCTCTGGGCTCTGTCGTCGGCCAAAAGCAGACCTGGTTCCCACCAACAGCCACGGTGGCCAAGTGCCTGCTGTGTGCCAGGTCAGGCCAGGCTTGGAAACAAACAGAAGACACCTTTGGAGAACTAAGCAGCACAGCTGAACACGTTTTGATTTAAGAAAATGAAGGTATATTGGTGGGTCAGGTTTCTATCCTTGCTCTTGTTTTTTTGATTGTTTTGTTTTGAGACAGAAGCTTGCTCTGTAGCCCAAGCTGGCCTTGAACTTGAGCGGTCATCCTGCCTCAGCCTCCTGAGCACTGGGGCAACAAGTGAGTGCCACCATGCCCAGCTACCCTTGCTGTGATTCTCACAGCAGCCCTCGTTGATGTGTGGGAGCCTTGGTACAGCAAGCATCCCTGCTGGACATGGGTACGTGGCGCCCCTCGTGCCCCACCAGGACCAAGGCAGACGGTGGGAGGCTGCTGGAGCAGGCGCAGGAAGGACGTCGAGAATTTCATCCAGGGTCCTCGTCACTGCTCCGTGTGACAGTTCAATCCACGGATTAAAGCCTCCAGCACGGCTGCTCTGGAGGACTGCGTGAGCGCTTTCTGCATATCGTTGTATTTCCAATCTGGCACCATGAACCATAAATAATCCTATCATTTATTAATTACATTTCCTAACCTAGTCAAGAAGAATCCTGCAGTGTGGAGCAGCAGATCATGCATAAATGGTTCATTGAAAAGCAACTCTCATTGCCAAGTAGCTGTAAATTAGGGTGTGATAATTACCCACTTTAACCTTTTTAACAGGTTCCTCGAAAAAGCTCCAAGATAGATGTTTCATTGCAACAACTTTGACCTCCAACATACAACAGCACAATTAGTTTTCACCCTGACAAAGGCGAAAGGGATGCTCTGAATAAGATCCGCACACCGCGCTGTGACAAGGTGTTACCCAAACAGGTATCAAGGGGAGAAGTCACATCTCACAGCCATGCTGTCGTCGGTATGCAGGAAGGCCCGAGCTGAGCGGGGAGTAACAAATGTGCTCGGCCTGCAGCCACAGGGATGGTGACACGTGACACTCTGCAGAGGGTGCCAGGCTCCCAACCTAATCCAACAGATGTCCTAACCGACATCACCAGAGAGGACACAGCCAGACCACAGAATGCCCAGTGTCCCCAGGGGAGCCCTGTGTGCCAGTATTTCTCCCAGGGGTCCCAGGTCCCTGCTGCCACACTCGCCCTCACGGTGGCCTGTGGCTGGGGGCTGACTGTAGGTCAGGGTCCTCCGCAGCTCAGCGGGAGGAGCTGAGCCCGAGCCGACACAGCACCTGTCTCACCTCGCAGGAAGGCGTCACAGCAGAGCCCTCTGGGGCCCCAGACATGGTCAAGTGGCTGGGAGGTCCAAAATCCCTGCTGGAAGGGCAGGGAGGGGGACGGGAAGAGCAGAAGCAGGGGACACAGCACAGACCCTGTGCTCTGTTCCCAATTATCTGGAAGACATTATCCTTCTAGACACCACCACAGACGCCACTGCTCAGCACAGCACTCGACAGTGGTTCTGCAGCTGAATTCCCCAGTCCCTGGTCTGAGGGCAGAGGGCCCTTTCTCCTTGAGTTCCCGACTCTGTACCCAACAGGACCACCCTGAGCACTTCAGAGGGGTCACAGGGAGGGTGCTTAACCACAGTGCACTGAAGGATGCAGACTGCAGGGCCCTCGGGGAAGGTCCCAGTGGAGGGGACAGAGCACCCACAAGGGCCCCAGCAGGCAGGGACTCAGGGGACTCCTGGGACCCTGCCACCTCCATGTCCATGACCCTTAGCAAGCTGCTCCTCTAAGAAGGTGTCCGGTTGGCTGATTTGTCTGTTTCTCAGACGCCAGAGAAGGGCTTCATTTCCACCCCAGGATCAACATGGATAGAACAGAACCTAAACAAGAGGGGAGACCCAAAAGCCAAACAAGCTGAGGAAGCTTGGGTTTAGAAGCAGAGAGGACAGCGAGAAAACGACTGAAGGGCTTCTGCCCCAGGACGCGGGGCACTGGGCGTCAGAGGCTCTTCCTGGGTCCCTGGGGCTCGAGTGTCAATGTCAGACCAAGGGGATGTCCCCCCACCCCCTGCCACAAGCCAGGGCCAAGGTAACAGAGGCCCATCTGTGCCACCTGTCGGGAAGGGCCCACAGTGGGCAGAGCGACTTATGTCTATCATCCCAGGAGCCTCGCCTCCAAAGATCTCTCCCTAGAAAATGCTCCCTCACCTGGAAAGGCTCGCTCAGTGATAACTACAGTCCTGGGGACTCCGAGGGACGGAGTGACCAGCCATCAGTGAGGGCCATGAATCAGACTGCAGCCACTCTGCACACATTGAAAAATTGTTGACAGAGTTCTAATGACACAGGAAAAAGCTTATTCTTATAATACTACAAGGAGAAAACCAGGACACAAAATTACATTACATTAGGAGCTCAGTGCTGTAAAATAATAATCACAGAAAGAGAAACAGGCTGTTGCTCTGGTTGAATGCTACAGCTGCTTTACGCGTCGCTGTAGCTAAATAGCTCCTGCCAATCTATAATTTTCCACGTTTTTTAAATAACAGTGAATTATGTTTAATATAAGAAAGTAAGTTTTACTTTTAAGAGGAATCGGGTAAATACACCAGTGAGAGATCCCAGACCAACCATCCATAGGTTTTCCAGCCTTGGTTTTTTGCACAGATTCACTAACAGCGCTGTGGCCAGGCTTTGATCAGCAATAAACAAGCGGGTCCGGGTGCGGAGAGACCGCGTTTTCCTTAGATATCCGTGCTGCAGGTTGTCAGAGTGAAAACACTCCTGAACAAATGTCTCAAAAAAACATAAGCACTTGGGCCAGCACGTGGCTTGGTGGTAGAGTGCTGGCCCCGGCCTGGGCCTGATACCCAGCACTGCAAAAGGAAAAAGAAGAGAAACAACACAGACATACACATGGAGAAAGGAGAGGCAGATAACTGCACGATCACTAGAGTTAAGAATCTACTTTTGGGGCTGGAGATTTAGCTCAGTGGCATGAGCGCCTCTTGCAAGCACATGGCCGTGAGTTCGATCCCTGGTACAAAAAAAAAAAAAAAAAAGAATCTGCTTTTTAGCTTTGAAATCATTTTCATAAATAAGAGCTGAGAAAAATAAATTCCTGGTGATTTTGAAGTTTAAACTGTTGATGTTTTGAAATAAAGAACAAATTGACAGCCGGGCGGGGGCATTTCGGGTTCCCACATTTGGAAGCAGGCAGTTAGGGGGTGACTGCATGCAAAGCCACTGGGACCCAAAGAAACTTTCCCTAACGTTACTACTCTGGCTTCTGAAGCACAGAAAGCCCCAGTCTAGGGAAACATTTTGAGGAACTTTCAGAACAACAAACTGCAAGAACTTTCGACGCAATGAAGATCTTTTTACCCTGAGCAGCAGTAGACAGTACAGAAAACACGATTATATCATCAGTAGCTTTCTTCTTTACCCTCCAGGGGGTCTATAATTATGTCATAATTCATATTTAATTGTTTCATCTGAAGACTATTATCTCATTTCTTCATGATTGTCTTATTCTAGCTGTTTATATTTTTTCCTATTCACAATATCATAATTTTCAGACTAAAATATTGAGCTTAGAAAATATTAGTTTTGTCATAATTGATATATGTATATGATTTAATTTTTATTGTAACTTTTTAGAAAAATCAAAATGTAATTAAAAGATGCCTCGCGTCTTAACCACACAAGTCTGCGTTCGGAAGGAAGGCTTCGAGACACATCACAAAAGGCATTCACACTATCGTTCCCGTTATGGAAATATTAAACACAATTTTTGCAGAGTATGGTGTTAATTACTATGATAAATATTTTCAGATGGAAGGATAGGAAAAAATCAATGCACACTGTACAAAAGCTACAGTAACTGAAACATAAAAAAGAGCTAAGACTCAACATTCCTTTGGAGAAATGAAAGCTCGCTGGGAACGGCTTTGTTCTTGTGAAATCAGTCATTCATTTCAAGACTGTACCGTGATTGCTTTCCCAGAGGGGTTTTGTGGAACGCAGAAAGGGCTTTTGCCGGAAGCTGGGTCTTTGGCTCAGTGCTAGGGAGGACGGGCAGGTGGAGGGAAGGGCGGCCACGCCTCTGCGAACCCTGGGCCCTGGTGGTGGTGACCCACGCAGCCCCATCACAGGAGGAAGACACCTAGGGCACCTCCTGCAGGCAGGAAGCGCCTGACCTGACACACAGGGTCCTGTCTCAGGGTCCCTGACAGCACTCCTGGGAGGCAGATGGGGAAGGAGGTGGGCTTGGCCTTGTGGCCCACCCCACCATGTCAGCAGCCATGACGCCAGGCCACCTTTGTCACAGAGATGCAGAGGGAAGTGCCGCCACCCACCATGGCATCCTCTGGTTACTTCGGGTCTCAAGAGCTCCCATAACAGTAGAGTGCAGAAACTACAACCAGAGCTGCAAGTCTGAGCATCAGCGACCTTTGTTTTCATGTAAGTGTGGGTGAACCAAAAGGTAGATAATGGGAAATCGGGAGCTGGATCTTAGCAAAAGGGGAGGGACCAAAGAGGGAGGGGGTGGGGACTCAGATGTGCCCTGTGCACGCCCCAGCTCCCCACCAGGAGGTCCTTGTCAGGTGCTGCAAATGTGGACTCATGGAAATGACAATTGCAAGAAAGATCTTTCTATTTTCCTAAAAGAAAAGCCTTTAAAGATGGCCAGTAGCACAGTGGGCTCAGAAGCTTCCTGTAAATTTACCTGCTGGCCCTCAGGAGCCGCTCCGAGCACCCTCACTGCCACCGGCATCCTGCCCTGCTCCTCACAGCCCGGAGGAGCCCTGTGCGGCCGGGCCCTGAGAGGATGGGCAAGAGTGCAAAGAAACACAGTGATCGGCAGAAGAAAAGGTGACAAAACATCTGTCACCATAAACAACACCAGGTGGGAGAAGGAAGACCACACACCCTCCTAACAAGAGTCCCTACAGGTCACATCCAAAAAAAAATAATAAGAGTTCCTGGGAATTAAAAACATAACATCCAAACCAAAATTCTAACAGAGGATAAAGTCTATGAACTGATACAGAAATTAGAATAAAACTTAACGAGACAGAAGGCAGTCAGGCAAATGACCAAGGACTCAGAGCAGTGGACCAACCCATGCCCAGAAGGGCAGTCACAGTCACAGCCCACTCAAGGAGGACACTGAGGGGGGCAGCGGAGCATACCAGGTCCTGCAGCCAGGCTCCACCTGGGGACACGGACACTGTGTACAGTGACATAAACCAAAGGGCGTGAGCGTGAGTTGTGTGTGACAGTCTTCCTCGAACGTTTCCAGCAAAGGAGAGAAAGAGTCAGTGACACAGGAGCAAGAACAAGTCACGGTCTTGGCACTGGACCTGCAAGACTTGGACCCTTTACAACCCGGAATTTTCACAACCGCAGCCGAGCCCCAGTGAAGCACAGAGGCAGGAGAGAGAGCAGTCCGGCTTCCTGTCTTTCATGTGTTCTCTCCTTGAAAAGCAGAAGCAGGTCAAATCCACTAGAGAAGGCAAACCCCAAGTGGGTGACAGGGTCCAAGGGACAGAGGCTACCTGCTCTCCATGCCACAGGAAGCTAACCCAGCCCAGCCCAACATCTAGGAGGAGAGACCAGAAGGCCAGTGGCTCCAGTCCAGAGAGGACGGTGAGTCCAGAGGATGGGAGGGGGACATGAGGGTCTCAGAGTTCATGTTTAAGTTATGAGAAGTTAAGAATGAATCCATGGGGGGCCGGGGATGTAGCTCAGCAGCACAGCACCTGCTTGGCAAGCACAAGGTCGTGAGTTCAATTCCCAGTGCAAAAACAAAAAAGAATCCATGGGTTGTTAGGCAAATGAAACAGTAAAACAGTGACAGGAAAAATGAGAAATTTTATAAGAAAATGATCCCAATTTTTGAATAAACCATGACCCAGCCATGAGTACTGGTCAGGTGGGTGGACAAGCACATACACACATTATTTATTGGTGCAATCAGTGGATAGAAAAGTGCTTCACAGAGGCGTTGGGGAGAAAAGGCAGGAAGGGTGTGTTTGGAGAGGTGAATGAAGTTCCATTCTCCTTAATAACTGTTTACATCAATAATATCTAAAATGTAAAAACATAGAGACAGTGATATGCGGATTGGTGTTTAGAAATGTGGGACAAGCACCAGAAATGAGAAGGAACTCAGATGAGGAAGGACAATGCAAGAGATGCCCGCTGCCCTAACCCCAGCCCCTACCTTTAACCCCTACCCTGCCTCTCACCTTAACCCCAACCCCTAACCTCTAACCCCTCTCCCACCCCAACCCTAACCCTAACCTTAACACTGGCCCAGCAGCCACAGGCTATGGAGAGAAAGGACAGAAGCTCACGTGCCAGCTCCCTGGTAGACAAAGTTCAGCTAGTGACACTGACTGCATGAGGTCACAAGCAGCCCCGGTGCCATCCGGGTGATGAATTCATCCCACACACCTGCAGCAGCCTCAGCTCCGTTGCCCAACAGAGGCCTTGTGATCTTGAGGGTCAAATATCCCATTCAACTTGGCCAAGTGACAGGGTGCAGGACTTTTGTCTGCAGGGTGCTTGCTTTGGTGACATGGGAGACAGTGCTGGGGACTTTGAGGGGGTGAGTGTTTCAAGAGCTTGATTGCTCTGTTTTTCTTCTCTATCTTGATGAGCCCCTCTGTGCTGGTGTTTAAATTCGCATCTGTCTGAGCACCGCTCTGCGTCTACCCAGAGGAGGAGCTGTGCAACCAGTCACGGTGAAGAGTGCGCTGCTGCTCGGAGGCCAAACCCAATGCTTGTGACCAGTGACTCAAGATCTGAGCACCAGGCCAGCATCCAAGGAGGTGATGAGGTTGCTGGCCCACAAGCAACATGTCAGTTCATGGCAGCAGTGCTGAGGGCATGCAAGAGGCTGGTATTCTAAAGCAAAACCACGCAGCAAGTCGAACCAGCTGCCTCTGAGTGGGCACCAGGGAGGAAGCCTGGCCACAGCAGCAAGCTTGATGCTTCCTGCAAGCAGGAGGACGCAAGAAGAGGCAAGACCAGCAGCAGATGAGCCCAGCAGCCCAGGAAGGCTGGCTCTGGCCTCTGTCTCCAGTAGCAGATGTTCCTAGGAGTGAGAAGGGGCAGAGTCGGTGGAGTGTGCATGCCGCCTCTGAGGCCCCAGCTCACGGGACAGGAGACCCTGATTTCACACTGGCCACATGACCACAGCCGTCCAGAGAAGGACGCCACCCTGAAGAAGTAGTGTGGCTTCCTCAGGAGTTCTGGGATACGAAGGGAAGCAATCAGCTCACAGTCAGGAAAGGATGACTGGATCCTTCACACTAAAAGAAGAGCAAACCCTGGCCTCAGTGCCCTGTGGAGCCAGCACCCACCTTCCACCCAGAAGGCAGGTTTCCATGCTCTGCTCCTGGACGTGGCCCCACATCCACAGAGCACCAGGGTCCCTGTCAGCAGCTGTCATGGCTGGGGAGCATCAGGGAGGACACAGCTGAGCAGACGGCGAGCTTCTAGGGGGTTCTCAGGGTGGCCATGGGCATGGGACCCCAACATCAACCATGTCCTGGAACCTGGCACAGGAGGACTTTGCTCTAAGACTCAGCAAGGCCAGAGTTGGGACCAAGGGAGGACCCCACACCCAGCACTGGTTTCCATCTCCCTTGTATATGATTTGATCTCCCCAGTGGCTGAGATAATTTACTTTAACTGAGGTCTCAGAGGAACTCACAATCACAACCATGGTTTTCAAGAGCAAACTCTTGGAAGTGAATTGAAATCACATTCCAACCGGGAGCCAGTGTAGATGTAGCCACAGATCCCTGGGGTCACTTCCCACAGCACCTGATTTTATGTCAGGAAAGATGAGAAAGGCTACCAGTGGCAGAGGAAAGCAGCTTGTTCCTCAGTGTTATGGTTTGTGTTCAGATCCCCCCCGCCCCGTGTGCATGCAATCATGCACACAGCTCAGTCTGCCATTCGTGATTGGTTTGTCTGGCACTGGGATTGGTGATATGAGTGCTTCACCTGCCCAGGATTGGAGCCAGCATACAGTGTAAGGGCAGGAAGGAGGTGTATCTTTCTCTTTTTTGCTCTATTTACTCTTGCAGTTTGTGGTGGCCTTGAACAGCTGCCCCACCATGCCACCCTGCCTTGGAGCCAAGTGAGTGTGGACTGAAGCCTCCAAGAACTGTAAGAAATAAACCTGCCCTTGCTTCACTTTGGCAATGAGGTATTTTGTCTCAACAATGAGAGAAAAGTAACTAAACACTCAGTGTCCAGCTTTCTTTCCCAAGGTGTACACAGCCAATCCTATGTGACTGCATGCTGCTGGCCATGTCTGCCAGCAGGGTGAGGGTCACATCGTCCCCAGGGTCCCAGGCCTGCCACTTTCTGTGGAAGACATGCAAGCGCGCACCATGGGCCCCACGTGGCTTGCTCACCTCTACCTCCTGGTCTGAGGACTCAGGGGTCCAGCACTGGGCATTGCACACAGGAGCCAGGAGAACATCAGCCAGGATGGCAGTCTGGACACTGGTGAATGAAGGAATGTTAACGTAATGCAAAGACAAGTGAAAATGGAAAAAAACACCCTAACTGCCCGCTTAACATGAAAACTGTCACCGTCTTCCCAAACCTGGGCAAGAGTCTGCCTGGCGAACTTCCCCTGCTGGGTTCCTCTGTGAGTGGTGAGCACCACAGCCTCTGTGAGCACCAGGCCCCAACATCCCCATCAGCAGGCCACCCTTCCTGCACCCTGCCTGCCCCTCAGCTCTGCTCCTGGGTGAGATACAGAGGCTCCCCCCACCCTCCCGAGGAAGGCCCGAAGCAACCACTCTCCTGAGACCAAGGAACTGCGAACTACAGAGAGGCGGGGCCCTGGGCTGCTCACTGCCTCGATACTCTCCTGTCTCTGTCCCTCCTTATCCACCTCACCCTCCGGCCCATCACAAGTCCCTTGCTCCTCTGCAACTGCTTCCAGGATGGGCTTCCTGGCTGTGGCCACTTCCTCTTCAGTCCTCACTGCGTGCTGCCATCTCTGCAGCAATTTTACAAAAATAGGCTTTCAGTGCTTGTCCTTGGCTCCAAAATTGGCAGTGGCCTTCCTTCCTCTTTCCTGCTGAGGTGGCTGATCTCTGAGGCCGGCTGTGTCACCAAGGTCCCTCCTCATCTGCCCTTTTATCCTCCGGCATCACCTGCCCCAAGCATGGCACTACTTCCGACTGTCCCCGGATGCGACCCAACCATCCTGTGGACCCGGCCTGTGCCTCCCTGAGCCCTGGGCTGGGGAAAGAGAAGCCAGCAGCAGTCCAGAGAGTGACAGCTCTGTCCACCCAAGTGATATGACACACAGCCTTCTGCCCAGGATCCCCAAGAGCTGGCGGAGCTGCAGGGACAGATCACTCTTGTCCCTCACTATCAGACCTCGCTGGTGGCACACAGCAGGTGCTGACCAGCCACCACACAATTTCTTAAGGATCTACCCAGGTAACGACGCAGCTTGGAGAGCTGACATTTGCTACCAGTCAGTGTCGGCCCTCAGTGAGGAGCAGCTGACGCTCGGCAGCCAGCAGAGCTGGCCTAGGTCCTCCCCCAAGCACGCAGGTGATACCACAACACCTGCAGAGAACGAGGTCAGGAGGTGGGGCCTCCTGGGGTCCCACGGCTTCTGAGCACACATCCAAGCACCCCACCTTGGATGACATGCACGCTGTCCCCCTCCATGGCTCCCAGGGCCTGCTCCCCTCTGTGCCCCAGGCCACCCATGCTCTGGCCTTGTCCAGACCTAGCTGACCCCGCAGATGAACAGGGCGGGGAGGCACTGCCCAGTGTCGGGGAATCAGCACAGGACCGTGATGAAGGCACACTCGGGTGCTTGTCCCTGACACCCGAGGGAGCCACCTGTGCCATCCCCTGCCTCTGTTGCCATCTCTGTCTCTGCATCTGCTCCCCATGTCTCCATCACCCTGTCAGCTGTGCCCCTGGGTGCCTCACCCTGGTATGCTCCTGGTGGAGGACAAATGCTTATTTAGAGCCCATGGTGGCCAACACCCTGGACACAGTCCCAAGACCCCCACTACCTCCCGCCCCCAGTTGAGCTCATGGGGTAGTGGCCCAGTTCTGCACCCATGGGACCCACGCGGCTGCTCAGCTTTGGGGACAAGGTTGTGTCCCTTACTCTACCCCACAAGGGCTCAGAAACCCCACATCCTGCTGGGTGTCACTGTCCAGGGTCAGCGAGGGGTGATGGGGGAACAGCGGGGAGCAATGTCCACCGGCAGTGATGAGATTACTCAGCAGAGCAGTGGCTGGGCCCTCGGGTGGGTCTCAGTGGTGGCTCAGGACCTCCTCCTCCCCAGGGCCTGGCTGGCGGCCTCTTCTTCTTGCTGAAGCCACCCTTACTGCCTGTGTGAGCGTGAGGAACCCAGCCGAGGACCGCGAGGCTGGGCCAGCGGGGCCAGGCTGACCAGGGTGAGGCAGGGCGAGCCAGGCAGAGCCCAGCCTCGGTCACAGCTCAGGCTCGGGGAGGCACGGTCCTTTTGGGCCCAGGACAAGGACACAATTCAATATCTATGATATCGGCACAGATGTAATGAGCAGGGGAAATTGACAGAGCTCTGACTAAATTACAGTTTAAAAGACAAGGCCGTCCCTGGGGAACGCAGCTGACCAGGCCCAGGTAAAATGGAATTGGAAACAGTCCCTGCCTGATTAGCATAACAAAAGTCTCCCTGGTAGTAAAGGGAAAGAAGTCATTCTGTTCAAATGAAGGGGGGAGGGGCGTCTTCCTGTGCACCCCTTATCTCTGCCCTGTCCTCCCAGATGGGCCGGCAGCCTCACAGCGCCCAGCAGAAATACTCCCTGTCCCCCACCCAGGGGCTCCCCGCCTGTACCTATCCACATCACCCCTGTTTACAATGGAGGAGGACATAGCTCCTTTGCAAAAGAGGCAAAAGAGGCAAAATGGTCTTTGGCAGTTACTAAGCAAATGTATAACAATTCAGGCAGAGCCCCATTGCACGCATCGAGGCTCGTTCTGCACCAAAGATTATCCGGAGATCAGAAAGTGCTGACTGCTCTAGCATCATCCCTGCCCGTGGTCAGTCACTACATGTGTGCAATGCAAATTGGCAAAGCAGAGAAGGACACCCTGAGTCTCTCCAGGACACCCAGTCGGGAACTGTCCCTCTCAAGAGCACCGGGAGAGGCACCTCGAGGAGGTCGGACCAGGGGCCCATGTGGCTGAATGGGGAAACTGAGCCCAGCTGAACCAGCTCCTGACCAAACCAGCAGCCACCAGGGACCTTGTACACCAGCCCAGGGCTCCTTCCAGTCTGTGTTCTACCATTTGTCCCTGTGTAATTTGCCACGTGTTCTCCCCCACGGCAGTTCAATGTTTCTCTCTTCGTTTATTTTGTAGAACTGGGATTGAACCCTGGGCCCTTACCGTGAACTACATCCCCAGTCCTTTTTATTTTTGTTTTGAGGCAGTTCTTGCTAAGGCTCTAATGGCCCAAAAAGGTCTTCAGTTTAGGACCCTCCTGCCTCAGCCTTCAGGAGTGGTGGGATTACAGTCATGCACCCACATAACCAGCTGCTCTTCCTTTTCCTGCCTAAAGAGTCAAAATACACTCTTTTAAAATAAGAACCCAATTTGACATTCTTCTATCTAAACTAGGAAACAGCAGCCCTTTTGCTATCTGTAAAGCCAAGATAGGAAAATAAACCTGCAGCGGTGGCACACACCCGTAATCTCAGCACTTGGGAGGTTAGGCAGGGGGACCGATGTGCGTTCAAGGCCAGCCTGGGCTTCAAAGTCGAGTTCAAGGCCAGCCTGAACTGCACAGTGAAACACTGTCCCCAAAAAAGAAAAGAAAAAGAAGAGGGGAGCAAAGGCGTCACCGGTCCCATTTCATGACAGGACCCTTAGTTGGGACCAAGGAGCCTGGGCCTCAAGTGCAAGCCTTGGAGCTGCCCAACCACCTGCATGTCCTGCAGTGACCACCAGCCAAGCAGCCTCCACAGCCCTCGAGGCAGGACTGTGTGACCAAAGCTGGAACCTGGCTCATCACAGTGACTGTGCCCTCAGCAGAACCCTCGGGGACTGGACACAGGGCTGCCCTGGGACCGGCCCGCATGGAAAGACACTCAGATTTGTGAGAGTGTTGTCACCAATGTGCCACCTGGCCCACATGCTGGGGACTGAGTCCCTCTGCCTAAGCAGAGCCCAAGCAGGAGAGGGCAGGTGTCAGGAAGGGGAGACACAGGGTGGGCACGGGGGACACAGAGCCCAGGAAGGGCAGTCAGCAAGGCAGGGAAACGGGGGATCAGCAAAGAAACAAGGACCAGTGACAGGAGGGAAGAGGACAGCGGGCCGTGTGGCTCCAGTTGACGGCTGACTCTTCCCTAGAGCCGATGGCACTGGCCGTGGAGCTGGGTGAGGCCAAGATGATGCCAGCACACAGTGCAGTGTGGTCTCCGCTGGGGCAGGCACTGGACAGAGTGAGGCACACACTGTGGAGAGGCAGCAGGGACCCACTGAGCCAGGGAGGGACAGGCACACCTGATGGTAGCCACAGCTGTCACTTGGCCTGGGGTGTGCGAGTCCAGGGCTGTCCACATCCGTGGAATAAACACTAGCACAGCTTCCAAGGTGGGTCAGGGCCCGGCCAGCCCCTGTCACCCCTCCAGAGCCAGCCCTTACCCTCCACACTCACCAGAGGTGATGCCCAGGCTCCCTGGTCCCAGGTCACCACCAGCTTTCTGCGCCTGGCACTGCTGACCATGGGGACCAGGCTCCCAGACCTGGGTGTCCTGCACCATCTGTCCCTACACCCACCTGCCCTGGCATGTCACAGCTCTGTCACTGGCTCCTCCGGCTCCTATGTTTTCTGATCAGCAGACTAAAATCTGTAATACTAGGTCTTTCAACATCTTCAGATTGATGCATTTATCCTTGCCAAAGGTCCCCATTTATGCCCTCGTAGGTGCCATACATGGATACCCAGTGCACCCGTGGGCAAATACACAGCATGAGGTGCACTGAGGGAGGCTGGGACTAAGGTGGGCACTTCGCACGTCCTCTGCAGCCAGTCTCCCAGTCCAGCATCCTCTAGTGAAAACATTTCTTTCCTCTTCATCTGCCCTGCAAAACTCATAGCTTTGTGCCTGGACTGTGGCCCCACCCTTGTGGGGATCCAGCCTGCCTTGGGGGGAGGGGTAATCCCCCACAGGGCACTTCCCCCAAAGAATTCACCGCAGACCTCTTTTGGTTCCCTGGGACATTTAAAAATTGGGTTGGGTGTACAAGCACCGCGTGTCCCCGAGCAGCCACCCTGTGATCCTCTGTGCCCAGACCCTAGGGAGCTGGAGGAAGGGAAGCCGCAGGGCTCCTTGGCCCTGCTCTAGCCGCCCGCTGCCGCGGCGGGGCTGAATGAAGAATCGCTGCCATAATTAATCCACATTCTGCAGCTCGAGCCACAATGCCGGTTTCAGGATGGAGCTGGGGTACGGCGCCTATCTATATCTGTAAATGAATGATATCATTATTTTGGGAAATGAAAGTTTAAGCTCTGTAAAACATGCAATCCTGCAGAGATCTGGGAGGACGAACTTGCACGCACAGGTGCTAGCCGTGATAAGGTGCGTCCGCATTTATCTGTGTACCTGCAGACAAATATTAACATAGTCGTGAATTAGGCGTTTAATCCCCTTATTATAAATTGAATATCTTTATTTTAACAAACATCAACAACGCACACCATTGTGCGCCTTGCTATTCATGACTATTCCCCACAGTGTCGTGCTACATGATACGCCACAGTGCACGTGTTCCTGGAGCACAGGCACCTGCCGGGGACGCCGCGGTGCACGCAGCCTCTTCCGCAGACAAACGCATCGCCCCACAGAGACCCCGTTGCACAGGGAAGAGGGGCCCGCCTGGCGTCCCCACCTTGGGAGGGAACACCGTTCACAGTGGAGACAGTGGTCACAACCAGGCGTCCACCCCTCCAAACCCTTGAATGGAATGAGGACACGACTGGGCCCTCCCACAGCGAGGGCCCCAACCAGGGCAAAGTCAGGTGCAGGTGGCCATTACCCAGCTTCCTACGCACCTGCCAGGGGTCCAGGTGTGTCCTTCGGGGCTTGGGGAGGGAACAGGACAGGGAGTACACGGTCCCAGTACATGGTCCCTGGGACTCAGGGACACTGTGGGCCTGAGCAAGCTGGAAGCCAGGGAGTTCAGGCGGGAAGCAAATACAGTGAAGAATTCAGTGGAGTGGGCAACCTGGAAGAG
>PVJX010025339.1:0-27013 GCA_004027295.1 Dolichotis patagonum | reverse complement strand
CAAATTTAGATATTTTTTCTTTTCCCTTCCTTTTTTTCCCCCCTCCTTTTCCCTGAGATGATATTTTTTTCCTCCCTTTGAGCAGATTCTTACCCTTTCACAGTATATATTGAGAATTTTGTATCTTATGTACTCTTCCCTTTTCTTATACTAGGGAGACAATACAATATTTACACATCTAAGTTTGGTTTATTTCACTTATGAGTATGGTCTCAAGTTACATCCATTTACCTATAAAAATCTCAATGTGATTATTCTTTATAGCTGAGTAGTACTCTATTGTATAAAAGTACCACATGTTTTTTATTCATTTCTCGTTTGATGGGCATTTAGGTTGTTTCCAAGATCTGGCTGTTCCAAATTGTGATGCTATAAACATGAGTACGCATGTATCACTGTGATAGTGTTTTCAGTTCTTATGGGAATATGCCCAGAAGTGGAATAGCTGGGTCAAATGGGACCTCCAGACCCAACTTTTTGAGGAACTTCCAGACTGACCTCCACAGTGGTTGTACCAGTCTATATTCCCACCAACAGTGCAGAAGAGTTCCTTTTTCTCTGCAGCCTCTCCAGCATTTGTTGTTGGTAGTTTTCTTGATTCTGGCCATTCTTTAGGGAGTGAGATGGAATCTCAGTGTGGTTTTAATTTGCACTTCTCTAATAACCAGTGATACTGAACATTTTTTTCATGTATTTATTTGCCATTTGTATTTCTTCAAATGAGAACTGTAATCATCCCAGATGCCCATTTTTGGATTGGGTCTTTGAAGTTCGGCAGTCCGATTTTTTAAAAATTCTTTTTATGTTCTAGACAGAAGTCCTTTGTCTGAGGGACAGTTGACTAAGATTTTTTTTCAGAATTCATGGGTTTCCTTTTTACTCTGTTGGAGATTTCTTTCGACATGCAAAAACTTTTTAGTAAGACGAGATCCCAGTTATTGATTCTGGGAAGTATATCCCATGTGGTTTGATTTTTGTTCATGAATTTTCTGCGTAACCCTGCGTCTTCAAGATTTCTACCTACTTTGTCTTTCAGCAGATTTAGTGTGTCTGTGTTAATATTTAGATCTTTGATCCATTTAGATTTTAGGTTAGTACATAGTGCTATTCAGTAGTTTTACATCTTCTTGATCCAGCTTTGATAGTTTATGTTTCTAGGAATCTGTCCATTTCTTCTGTGTTATCAATCTATGAAAGTAGAGGTTTTCAAAGTAGATTTTGATGATCTGTATTTCCACAGGGTCTGTACTGATTTCACCGTTTTCACTCCTTATTTCATGAATTTGAGTTTTTTCTTTCCTTTTTTTAATAAGGTTGGCTAGGGGCTTATCAATTTTATTTATTGATTCTTTGTATTTTTTTCTTAGTCTCTGTTGCATTGATTTCCACTCTGATCTTTATAATTTCCTCCCTTCTTTTGGCTTTAGGCTTGACTTTCTCTTCTTTTTCTAGATGTTTGAGGTGTAGCATCAGGTTGTTTATTTGTGTTTGTTCTGTTTTCCTGATGTGGGAATTCACCACAATAAATTTTCCTCTGAGAACTGCTTTCATTGCATCCCACAGGTTCTGGTAAGTTGTATTTGTATTTTCATTGCTTGAAGATACTGTTTAACTTCTTCTTTAATTCCTCTGTGACCCCACTGATTACTAAGGAATGTGTTATTTAATTTCCATGTGTTTGTGGAGTTTTTGCAGTTTCTTTTATCATTAATTTCTAGTTTCATGGTTCTGTGATCTGATAACATGCATGGGATAATTTCAGTTCTTTTGCATTTACTTAAGCATGTTCTGTGGACTAGTAAATGGTCTGTTTTAGAGAATGTCCCATGTGCTGCTGGGAAGAATGTACATTCTGATGTTGTTGGGTGGAACACTCTGTATACGTCCACCAAGTCCATTTGTTCACAGGTGTGATTCAGTTCTCTTATTTCTTTGCTGATTTTCTGTCTAGTTGATCTGTCTCTTTGTGTCAATGCGGTATTAAAGTTTCTCATTATGATTGTGTTATTGTTTATTTGACTTTTCATTTCTGTTATTATTTGTTTAGTATAGCTAGGTGCTCCCAAATTTGGTGCATATATGTTTAAGATTGTTGTCTATTCCTCTTGAAGTTTTCCCCTAACTACATTCCCCTAGTATGTAGTGACCTTCTTTATCTCTTTGGATCATTCTTGAAGTTTATATTGTCTGCAAACAGACCAGCTACCCCTGCTTTTTTGGGGGGTTCCTGTTGCATGAAATATTGTTTTCCATCTTTTGACATTCAGTCTATGAGTTTCCTTTTGGGTTAGATGGGTTTCCTGTATACACCATATGGTTGGATGATGTTTCTTGATCCATTCTGCCAGTCTGTTTCTTTTTTTAATTTTATTTTAAAGGGGGTAAAATTAAACACAACAAAACAGAACAGAATGGGACATAAGAAAGCATAAATTTCAAAGCTAGACAACCAGAGACTTCACTATCTGTCATATTGTCTCTTGTTTTCTTCCCAATCGTTGTCCATATCTTTGCATACGGGGAGCTCATACTAAATAACATAGCCAATCTTTTCACAAGATGTGTAGTTCACTGGCTCCCCCTTGCTAGGTGTGGGGGGACACAGGAGAGGGGACAGGACGATATGAGATGTTTGATTCTCAGCCTGAACACCGGCAGGCTCACAGTTGCCCCCTGGAGAGGGGAGGAGCTCCTTGTTCTCCCGGCACCCTGAGTTAACCACATGGTACAGGTCCCGACGTGCCAGGGTCTCTCTCCTTCAGGCCGCCGAAAGTCTGCCATACCCACAGCCACCCCCCAGAGAGGGGAGGAGCTCCTTGTTCTCCCAGCACCCTGAGTCAACTGCACGGTGCAGGTCCCGACACGCCAGGGTCTCTGTCCTTCAGGCCGCCGAAAGTCTGCCATACTCACAGCCACCCCCCAGAGAGGGGAGGGGCTCTTTGATCTCCCGGCACCCCGAGTCAACTGCATGGTGCAGGTCCCGACACGCCAGGGTCTCTGGAAAAGAGTTCTTGTACACCGAGCTCTATAAATGATTTAGAAAAGCTAGTAATGGATATGGACATTGAAAAACAGTGCAAAGAAAGTGCTGCTGTTCCTGGAACCATTGTCATCCTTATCTCTCTCTAGAATATCCTTTAGCATTCTCTATAGGGTTGGTTTGTAGTCATGAATTCCTTCAGTTGTTCTTTATCATGGAAGTATCTTATTTTTCCATCAATTTTGAAAGATAGTTTTGCAGGGTAGATCAATCTGGGTTGGAAGTTGTTTTCTTTCAGGGTTTGAAACACTTCACTCCAAATTCTTCTTGACTTCATTGTTTGTATTGAGAAGTCTGCTGTGATTCTGATAGGTTTTTCTTTATAGGTGATCTGTCTCTTCTCTCTAGCAGCTTTTAATATTCTGTTCTTATGTTGGATTTCTGGGATGTTGATTATTATATGTCTGGGTGTAGTTTCATTTTGGTTGTGGCTACTTGGATTTCTGTGTGCTTCATTTATCGTATGTCAGTTTCCATTTACATGTTTGAGAAATTTTTGGCTATTCTGTAAATAGTATTTTGATATCATTTGCATTTTCACCTCTTTTGTTTATACCTTTCCACCTTATGTTGTTTTTGTTTGTGTCATCTTGCAGCTGTTGAATTGTTATTTCCTGATTCCTTGCTATTTTTAAAAGATCTTTCTTTTCCTGTTCACTAGCTGCAATCTTGTCTTTGAGGTCTGAAAGTCTGTCTTCACTTTCATTGAGGCGATTTTCCAACTTTTGATGGAATTTTTGATTTCTTGGATATCTCTTTGAGTCTGTTTCATGCATTCTGTTTGTGTCTTATATTGTTCATTCAAGGTTTCCATCTTTTTGCAATGTTCCTCTAATGTTTTAACTGTGTCTTCTTTAGATGTGTTCAGCATTTCTTTCATTACACTTATCATTTCTTCTTTTACCTGGGAGTTTATATCGATCTGAGTTCTTTTATAGCTTCCTGGAGTTGTTTCTTTACTTTAGTCGCTATCATTTCTGGAGTTTCAGGTGTATGGCTTACATTTTCTTCTATGTCCATGTTTCCCAGGCTTGCTTGGGATGGGCTAGAGGTTTGAGATTGCATTTTGCTCTTTTGTTTTGTCATTTTCCTATATTCCCTTAGGGAAGCTGACGACGAGGTGTTAATTGTTTCTTGGGTTGAGAATATCTATCCCTACTGCAGGGAGTTTCCCCAGGTGAGTGGAGGTGGTAGGACAAGCCTTACCAGGTGACTCCCAGTCACTCGGTGTCATTGGGCAGGGCCCAACTAGGTCAGGAAGGATCTTCCCTGGGCTCCTTCAGTTTTGGGGGATGCTGGGTGCAACCCTAACAGGCTCTGAGCAATGTTCCAATGTCCCACCGTGGGATGGAACTCTCAGCCTGCACTTTTGGCTCACTAGGCGGAGCTTAGGAAGCTCCAGGCCACTTGGGGCTCACTGGGTGGGGCCCAACTAGGCCAGGGAGGGACCTTTCTGGGAGTCCTCTGGTGATGGGGGATGCTGGGTGATGCCCTACCAGGATCTGAGCAATATTCTGCTGCCCTACTGTGGGATGGAACTCAGTGCCCACTTTCGGCTTATGAGGCGGAGCTCAGGAAGCTCCAGGCCACTCGGGGGCCCCTGGGTGGGGCCCAACTAGGCCAGGAGGGACCTTTCCTCGGTGATGGGGATGTTGGTTGGGACCTTACCGGGCTTCAAACAATTTTCCGATACCCCATCATGGGATGAAACTCTCAGCATGCTGGAAATTGTTTTCTTTCAGTGCTTGAAATACTTCACTCCAAGCTCTTCTTGACTTGATGGTTTGTGTTGGGAAGCCTGATATGATTCTGATGGGTTTTCCTTTAGAAGTGATCTGTTTCTTTTCTGTAACAGCTTTTAATACTCTGTTATTGTGCTGAATTTCTGAGATCTTGATTATTTTATGTCTAGGTGTAGATTTATTTTGGTTATGGCTATTTGGCTTTTAATTCCTCTCTTATCTGTTTGTCAGGTCCCTTCCCCATGCTTGGGAAGTTTTCTGATTACTTCTGTAAATAATCTTTTTATGCCATTTGTGTTGACCCCTGCTTTTTTGCTGATACCTGAGAGTCTTAAATTAATTTTCTTTGCGTTGTCTTGCAGCTGTTGAACTGTTATTTCCTGGTTCATCGTTATTTTTAAGAGAGATCTTTCCTTTTGTGTTCACTAACTGAAATGTTGTCTTCAAGGTCTGAAAGTCTAGCTTCACTTTCTTTCAAGTGTTTTTCTAGCTTTCAATGGAGTTTTTAATTTCCTGGATATCTGTTTGAATCTGTTTCATGTGTTCTGATTTTCCCTATATTGCTCATTCAAGGCTTCTCTCATTTTCCTATGTTCCTCTTTTTTTTAGTTTATGTTTTTAGATGTGCTCAGCAACCCATTCATTATGGTTTTCATTTCTTCTTTTACCTGACAGATTATTTCTGATCTGATTTCTTTTACAACCTCATGAAGTAGTTTCTTTACTTAAGTTGCCATCATTCCAGAAATTTCAGATGTATGACTTCCATTTTATTCCATGTCTGTGTCTCCTGCACTTGCTCTGTGTGGCCTAGAGGTCTGAGATTGCCTTTTGCTCTTTATCTTGACATTTTCCTGTTTTCTCCACACAAGCTGGTTGTAGGGACACAGGTGCTTCCCATGGTGGCTACCTGTGTGCTGTGTAGGGGAGTGGGTCAGGTACCTGGGTTTCTCCTAGCCTAGCTTCCCAAGAAGGTGGTGGGATGTGGGGCATGCTTCTCCAGACACATGTGGCTTCTTTAAGGCGTGGCTGGTTGGTTCTCCCGGCCTTATTGGCTATAGGTCCCCAACAGTGGCCATCAGGCTCATGGGGGTGGGGTAGGCTGTTTTTTCTACTGGCCCATGCTGGCTACCCGAGGAAGCATCTTGATGGTGGCCTGTGTGCATGCAGAGGCAGGGCTAGTTGCTTTTTCTGTCAACCTGAGCAGGCTACAGTCTCTGATCAGTTTCCACACTTCAACTACTGGCTCATTTTGTTACTGTTGTTTCTCATTTTTCTGTAGTGCTAGCCATACCTATCCATCACAAGCACTTTAACTGGGACTCTACTGAGTTTCCAACTTTCCCATTGGTCTCTGGTCTCTGAGTTTAATCAGTGCAGGGAGTGGGAGCCTGTCTCGGCCACGCCCCCTTCCTCCCAGTCATAGCAGCTCCCAATCAGTGGCAGGGAGAAGAGCCCATCTCAGATCCCTTTCTCACCAGTCACAGGATCTACGGTCTGTGGCAGGAACAAGTTCCCATCTCACTGAATACATTTTGACTAATGATGATTTATTACTTCCCAGGGTCACCTTGCCACAGTGCTTTTTAGAGCTCCACCTCACCGCTGCCCTGACCTGTGTGTTAAACATGAGTATGTTCATTCTTTTAATTTTAATTTTGAGACTATATTGCTCAATGAGCTTGAATTTATATTTCTCGTGCTTCAGCCTCCTAGAGTACTAGGATTTCAGGAATATGCTGTTGTGCTGCATTTATTTATCATTTGTTAAACTTAACATTTTTGATATATTATCATGTAGCAGGATCAGTAATTTATCTTATCTCAAATTCCAAGCCATTTTATATTAGAAAAAGGGCTACGGAATAGTGAAAGTTACATTAGTAATATACCTTTGAGTAGATTATTTAAAATATGCAACAGTTGTGCTTTTTGAAAATGTTCATCTTTGAACTTCTTTTGTATTGTCTTCTCTGTATAGTTGGAGTATAGGTTGTCAAGCCAAAATAATACAAAGGGAATTATGCTTCAAAAAAATTTCTGATGAATAGAACCTCATGTATTAATTGATATAAAAATGAGCCTTTTTTCCTCATTAGACTCATTAGAATTCTTTTGGAGGGGCAGTAACTCTTAATATTAGTTAATAATTTAGTTTTCATTAACTTAAAGTTACTTGAAAATATTCCAAAAGAATTTGCTTTGTTTCCCATTTATCGTATTTTTTTACTTAACTGTCAGTTTCAATAGAAAGGATTACTAGAACAAAGTACTATGGTACTAGAACTGTTGTCTGCTGTTATCTCAGGTCATTAAAAACTTGTTAGAAGAAGTTGCCTGTGTCCAGTTATGCACCTTATGACTTTGCATTGATGTGTGGCAGCCAGAAAATTCATTGGTGATTTGAGAGCTCTGATCTTGGTTTGTTCATGCTCATTTATTATCAGTAAGTCTCAGAAATCGTCATTGTGAGCTGCTACCAGGTTCACCAGCATCTTTCTGTTTACTCAGTTTTCTTTGAAAATGACCAAGCACTGATTTATAATATCAGTCATAGGAGTCATTGCTTTTCTAAAAGAATTTTGCACTGCAGATGAACTTATTTTAAGTACTTTAAAATGTGTAGTGCCCATATTGTATAGATTGATTTCTGTAACCTATGAAGATTTTTTTCTTGCCAGTTTCTGTCGCACTTTTACTTTGGTATGATTGCTTAATAGTAAGCTGTTTGTGACAAGGAAGGGAACCGTATCCTGTTTGAGTTACTATATAGGAAATTGCTGCAAAACTTAGTGGCATGAAACAACAATTTAATTATCCTCAGAGATTCACACAGAGATAGCTTTTATCTCCTTCCTTATATGTTGGGCTTCACCTGGAAGATTTAATATTGAAGGCTTATTCATTCTTATGACTTAATTCCTGAAGCCTCAGCTGGGGCTGAAATGACTATATAATTAATGGCCTTTCTATACCTTACACTTATTCATAACTCAGTGAGTTACTGTTTTTTGGTGGTGGGCATTATCAGAGAGGGAGACGAGAATTGTACAATTCATTGTACAATTCCACTAAAGTGAAAGCTTGAATTGATACATATTTTGATTGCCTGAAGCTTTTTTTAAAAAAAAATCTGTTAAAATAATAGTTAACCAGATCAGGAGTACAAACAGAGTTGAAAGGGTTGCAGTGACAAGTGGATGATGTTGGCATGGTAAGCTAAAGAAGTATGAAGATGATAGATTTAATCACATGAAATAGTAACTTAGAGATATTCTACCATCATATTTTTAAAGATGGATAAAACTTTGGAGATGTTTTTTCTTCTTTGATGTTCCTTTGGCTTTGCTTAGTAGATAAGAAAATAGGTTTAATGTCATTAGGTTACTTGAAAGTAACCTAAATTCTGTGTGTGTGTGTGTGTGTGTGTGTGTGTGTGTGTGTGTGTAACAAGACTTCTTTCTTCAGACTACAGATTATTTTGTTAAGTATTATTTAAGCAGTGTTTGTTAAGTAATATTTTATTCTTAAATTTGATGTTAATTTCTTTTAAAATCTCTTATACACATTAGTTAAGATTCCCTCAAAATTTTTCTTAAATATTCATTATTTATGTACACAGATTTAAAAAGTGAAATATTTCTACAAGTCTTACAACAAAACAAGCAGATCCTTGCCCTGTTATTCCTTAAAAGTAATCAGTGTTCCCACTGTCACAGAGATAAACTAGACAAAATGTCAACAAAGAAATAACAGAACTGAATCAAACATGTGAACAAATGGACTTAATAATTTACATAATGTTCAACACAACATCAGAATACACATTACTCTCAATTGCATATGGG
The DNA here is from genome assembly GCA_004027295.1 of Dolichotis patagonum. Taxonomy (NCBI): domain Eukaryota; kingdom Metazoa; phylum Chordata; class Mammalia; order Rodentia; family Caviidae; genus Dolichotis; species Dolichotis patagonum. The sequence goes on along the minus strand of PVJX010025339.1, from coordinate 18,383 downwards.
ATGTTCCCTAAAGTAAACCATATACTGGCCCACAGAATATGCTTAAATAAATGCAAAGGGATTGAAATTATCCCATGCATATTTTGTGGCCATAGTACAATGAAATTAGAAATCCATGGCAAAAGAAACTGCAGAAACTCCATAAACACATGGAAATTAAATAATACCCTCCTGAACAACCAATAAATCACAGATGAAAGGATGGTGCCACATATGCAAATCGATAAGCATAATACACTGTATCAACAGAAACAAAAATCACATGATCATCTTACTAGATGCAGAAAAATCTTTTGATAAAATCCAACACTCAATATGATAAAAACCCTGGAGAAAATTAGAGTAGATGGTCTCTACCTCAATCTGATAACAGGTATCTATGACAGAGCAACAGCCAACATCATATTAAATGGACAAAAACTGAAAACTTTCACTCTCAAATCAGAACAAGATAAGGATGTCCAGTGTTACCACTATATTCAATATAGTTTTGGAAACATTAACCAGAACAGTTAGACAAGAGAGAAAAATAAATGGAATAAGGATAGGAAAGAAAGAAGTTAAATTACCATTTTCAGATGACGTGATTCTCATATACATATAAAAGCCCCAAAACCCCACCAAAGACTGCTAGAGTTAATAAGCACATTTAGCAGCATAACTGGATACAAAGTAAACACGCAAAAATCAATGGCATTCCTGTGCACAGACAACAAACTCACTGAGAGAAAAATTAGGGAAACCACATTTTTCACAATAGCATCCAAAAAAATGAAATACATAGGAATCAGTCTAACAAAGGATGTAAAAGAGCTATACAGTGAAAACTATAGTACTCTAAAAAAGAAGATTGAAGAGAGTATCAGAAAATGGGAAGATATCCCCTGCTTCTCTTGGATAAGACAAACCAACATTGTGAAAATGGTCATACTCCCAAAACTGTTACACAGGTTTAATGCAATGCTGATGAAAATACCGTTGGCATACCTCATAGATCTAGAAAAAAACATTCCTAAAGTTCATTTGGAAACAGATGAGACTTAGAATAGTAAAGACAGTCCTGAGCAACAAGGACAACAAAGACAAGGTAGGAAGCATTGCAGTCCTTGACTTGAAATTATACAAAGCTGCTTTGATAGAATCAACATGGTACTGGCAAAACAAACAAACAAGCAAAAAACCAAAAAAAGAGACCTGAAGATCAGTGGAAAAATTAGAGGATGCAGACACAACTACAAAGACACCTTATCTTTGACAGTGGGGCTAAGCATGTTCACTGGGAGAAAGATAGCCTCTTTATATGGTGCTGGAAAAACTGGCTTTTCTTGTGCCAGAGACTAAAACTAGACCCATGTGTATCACCATGCACTAAAATAAAGTCAAAATAGATCAGAGATCTAAATATTAAAACAGAAACACTAAATCTGCTGGAAGACAAAGTAAGCAGAAATCTTGAAGGCATAGGTAGAGACTTCATGAAAAAAACCGAACTTCACAGGAAATACTTCAAAGATTCAACAACTGGAATCGTATGTTATTAAAATGTTTTTGCACAGCACAAGAAATCACCAACAGAGTAAGAAGAAAACCCACAGAACGAGAAAGACTTAGCCAACTGTCTCTCAGGCAGAGGACTTCTATCTAGAACATACGAAGAATTTAAAAAATCAGGCCCCCCAAATTCAGATTCAAAGACTCAATCCAGAAATGGGCATCTGAGATGAACACACATTTCTCAGATGAAGAAATACAAATGACAGAAGAAGCAAGAGCGTTTCCTGAGATCTGCGCCATGTTGGAACTTAGGCACCGAGCCAACCAGCAAGCAGCCTGCCGCCCTGGTAAGTGACTGTGGTCTGGCAAGCCGCGGCCACCCCAGGGCAGGGAAATAAGCAAGAGCATTTCCTGAGATCCGCGCCACGTTGGAACTTAGGGTGCCAAGCCAACCAGCAACCAGCCTGCAGCCCTGGTAAGTGACTGTGGTCTGGCAAGTCGCAGCTACCCCAGGGTGGGGAAATAAGCAAGAGCATTTCCTGAGATCCACGCCATGTTGGAACTTAGGGCGCCAAGCCAACCAGCAACTAGCCTGCTGCCTACTGGGGCACGGGCTTAGAATCAAACATACCACACACACACACCCCCATAACAATTGGGATCCAGGGATCTGGGTATCTCTTAGGAGGTGACCATATTTGGTACAGCAAGTGGGGGGAGTTTCCTTCTACAATCTCTGAAGGCAGATATATTTATCGCCGTTTTGCTTTGTCCTGAGTAATGGTGTTGCTCTATTCAGTACTCTGTGTTGATGTGTTCTATAATGTTGTGTATTTCTTTGATTTTGCTGTACCCAGTAGAACAACTATTGTGAAGACAACAAGATGTACAGTGTTGCCTATTACTGTTGTCCTGGTGACCTGCTGTGATGTTCTGTGCCAATTTCACTGCCCTGTCTCAACTGGCTTTATTCCATCCTGTATTGTTGTATATTACTACCTCCAAGTTAATAAAAATTAAATAAAAATAAAACAAGAGAACATGAGAAAATAAGGTAATAAAATACCTCCAAAAACTCCCAACTCCACCAAAGCTGATCCATGTGACATGAATGACGAGAAACTCAAAAACAAAACAACAGAACTATATAAGGTGATTAAAAAGGAAGTAACAACAACAAAACAGATCAATAAGGTACTGAGAAAGGTGAAACATAATATAACTAAACAGATAATGTACTTAAAAAGCAAAAAGAGGAAAAGAAAATGCTCTAAAGGATATAACTGCATGTATGTTTAAGTGTGTGGGATTAATAACCATATTACCAGGTTTTTGTTGGATCGTTGAACAGAACTGTTTGCAGTCTCACTGTTTGTTCACTTTGTATGCCTTAATTTTGTAACATGAACAGCTGTTTCTGGCAGGACAGTATGTGGTTTATCAACTAGTGATTTCTTTGTTTTTTTGAGGTTCTGTATTGCTTTTTTTTTTCTCTTTAAATAAAATTTTAAAAAAAAGAAATACAAATGACAAATAAATACATGGAAAAATGTTCAACATCATTGGTCATTCAAGAAATGCAAATTAAAACAACGCTGAGATTCCATCTCACCCCAGATAGAATGGCTATCATCCTTTTTTTTTTTTTTTTTTTTGGTACCGGGGATTGAACTCATGACCTCGAGTTTGCCAGGCAGGTACTTAAACCACTGAGCTAAATCCCCAGCCCAGAATGGCTATCATCAAGGAGACAATCAGTAACATGCTTACAGGGTTATAGGGGAAAAAGAACTCTTCTCCACTGTCACTGGGAGCCTAGACTGGTGCAACCACTTTGGAAATCAGTATGGAGATTCCTCAGAAAAACTAGAATTGGAGGTTCTGTTCAATTCAGCTATTCCCCTTTTGGGTATTTTCCCAAAAGCATCGAAAACATCATACCATGGCAATATATGTGTACCCATTATAGCAGCACATGTGTGCATGTGTGTACACATGTGCACACAATAATTATGCTGCTAATCTCTATTCATCAAAAGAACCGTTTGTTTTCATTGTTTGATCATTTTTTATGCCTATATCTTGTAATCTGAGCAACTACTTTCTAGATAACAATATGGATATATTAAACACTGTTAATCTCCTGTTATTTTGCTTTGAAATTCTGTACAATTTTTATTTTTTCATTTTAAAATTTAAAAAAAGCAACCAGTGTTTATTTCTTATTTATTACCAAGGCTCTAAGAAATGTGCTCAAATTATTTCGTTTTTCAGTCTTAAATTTATTACTTTAGCGATAATTTGGATCTCTGTTTTACAGAAAAAATTAATGTCTGGACCTCCCTAACACTGCTAGCTTTGTTTTAGGTTTCTCTAAATGACAATTATATTGGTTACTACTTAAGTTATTTTTCATTTTCCAAAATTGTATTAATGCAGTCTCTGATTGGTAGCTTCATTGTTATTTTAATGTGTCTTACATACATTTGTGTTTAGTCTGCTTAGTTTAGCATTGACATCTATCAAATTGATTTTAAACAATTTGAACTTTGGAGAATTTATTAAATACCAAAAATTTTTGAACAAAATTAGATGTTAAATGGAAGTAGTCATTTTAGTACAAAATGATGTAACAATTTTATCAAATTTTGTAGTATATTAGAAGTCTAACTTTTAAAAATTTTTATTTTTATTTTATTTAAAAAATTTTTCTATTACAACATATTTGCCATATATAGTACTCATATTCATCATAGGAAATTTGTACATGTACATAATATGTCTTCTCTTCTTTTTCCCATTTCTCCTCCTCCCTTCAGCCCTTCTTCCTCTCCCTTTTACAGAAGCTTTCTTTCCATTTTATTCTTTCCAGTCTTTGTTTTTTAAATGTTTTCCTTTCCTTCCATCCCTGGTTCCCCTTCCCATTTGAACTTGTTCTTCGTAATTCCCGATATCTGTCTTCCATTTTGCTCCTTGTTTACCCTTCGAGTTTCTCACACAAGAGAAACAACGCAGTACTTAAACTTTTGTGTCTTATTTATTTCACTTAAATTTATGAACGTAAGGTACATCCATTTCCCTAAAATGACTCAAGTTTATCCTTCTTTACGGCAGAGTAGAACTGCAATATATATATTATATTATATTATATTATATTATATTATATTATATTATATTATATTATATTATATATTTCCATTCATTTGTTGATGGGAATACAGGCTGTTTCCAAGATTTAGCTTTTATAAATTGTGCTGTTATAAACATAGGTATGCATAGATCTCTGTGGTATGATGCTCCTAACTGTTTTAGGGAGAAGCCTAGAAGGAGAACACACCTGGGTCAAATGAAACCTCTGGTTTTAATTTTTTGAGGAATGTCCATACTGATTTCCATATTGGTTATATCATTTTACACTCCCACCAACAGTGGAGAAGGTTTCCTTTTCCCCTACAGCCTTGCCAGCATTTGTTACTGGTTGATTTCTTGATGATAGCCATTGTTTCTGGAGTGAGATAGACTCAGTGTGTGTTAAGTGCAGTTTTTTTGAATTACCAGTGATGCTGAACATTTTTTCATATATTTGTGGTTTCTTCTTCACCTGAGAATGGTGATCATGTCAGATGCCCACTTTTGGATTCAGATTTTGAGTTTGGAGGGGTCTGGTTGTTGCTGTTGCTGCTGCTGCTGCTGCTGCTGCTGCTGCTGCTGCTGCTGCTGTTCTTTTCTTTAGAAGCATAGTGTTGCTTCTGGTACTCTCAAATTCATGGAAGTTTAAGCTGAACCTTGATGGTTGGGTGTGGGGTTAGAGCTGGAGTCATTTAGCTTACAACACTCTCAGTGTCTCTTGTTGGCCTCCCAGTGGCCATCTGACCATGGACATTTCCTGTGTCCCTCACCCAGTCATTGTGGTAGTTTAACATTGAGAACCTGAAGCTGACCAGTGGCTGCTCTGAGTCCCATGCTCAGCTGGCTCCTCTCTAAGGCGGTATCTGACCAAGCATACTTTCTAGGGCACAGGACAGTCACTTGGACTGGAGTCAGTTACCAGATGTTGTAGTGCACAGCATCCACTGTTCCACTCCAGTGGCATGTTTCTCTTGGGAGGCCTCTGGAGTCATCAGCTTTCTTTCAGTGTGTCTGTATATTCAGTTTTCCTTCCTCATGTCATGAACCAGGAGCTTGGGAGAAGGTACAAGTTGCCCTTTCCTTTTTCCATGGTTGTCTTTCCATTCTCTCTATAGGCTCCAGTTGACCCTTCAGGTTCCCCTAGGTCCCAGGAGTCCAACTCTGCTTCTTTCTTTCTCCAAGTCCTTATTTTCTAGTGTGTTGGAGACCACTACAAGGTGGTTCTGAGCAGGATTTAAATTTAACTGATTGGCTTTCTGTGTTTATCTGTGAGTCTGTCCTAGGCCTTGGCTCCTTGCCTGGTGACGGGAGCTGATTCATAGTAAGTGAACCTCTATGAATCACTGGTCCTGGCTGAGGCCTGTAGTGACCTGTGAAGTCAGAGATACCTCAAAGGGCAAGATAAGGCCACAGCTGAAGACACCTTGGCTCCAACACTAATTAAGTAAATAGAGACTGCAGCTGAAGGAATTTCACTCCTGCAGTCTCAATCCTACCATAAATGTCATCTTGGAGATAAAATGGTTTGCCTACATTGGCATAATTTACTACTTGGAGAAGTCTTTGAAATGACTCCCAAGGTCCTGCTCATTTCCTGCGCTTTCCTCAGTTTCCCCGCCTTTTGTCCTTGTTCCTAATAAAAGTGGGCTGATCCAGAGAACTCTTTGTCTTAGCCCTCGGCGTCTCGAGTTCAGCTAAAGGGTTTTGACCCTCCTGGAGCCCTAAAATCATACCACTTGTCACATTTTATTTAAACCTCTGCCATACACTCGTTTGGGAAATCGGGAAGTGAGGTCAGGACCCAATACTAGTGTCTGTATTCCTCATCTTGGAAAGGCTGATTTGTTGCTGCTTACTACTCCATCTTCCTGGAAATCTCCCAACTTTGTAGTATGTGAACTTTAAAATTTTCTTTCTCTAATTTGAAATACTTTTTTACCTCTAAGATATAATCATAAGTATGAACAAACTCTTTTATCAAGCAGATTTAGTTGTGCACAATTAAGGTGACTGTATTTCTTGGTTTATTCTTTCGCCTTGTTCATGCCTATTGTGTTTTTATCAGACATAACATCATTCTTTGGTCTGACATTTGCCATACATCAGTTTATTACGGGCATTTGCTTCCGTTAAAAGATTTCTATGCAATTACCCAGTGATTTTAATTCATCTTTATTTTGAATGTCAGCTCTGTGAATGTGCAAGTTGCTCTATCTTTATCTTTGAAATTCTTTGTTAAGGGAACAATTACTGCTCTATGTAGGATGCTTATTAAATAAGAATATTGGTGAAGCACCTGCTTATGTCTCTTGACTCACTTATGCATTTAGAAAAGTTGATTTTCTTCTGTTTCCTGTGATCCAATCAGTCTGTTCTAGAAATGTTTTCTGGGAAGCCTGTTAATTTTGAGGTACCACAAAATAATCTGCCAGTTTTTTTATGCATGTATGTAATATTTTTATCCATGTATTGTTGTACAGGTACTATTTGCAAAACCCAGTTTTCTAGCAGTACTGATTAAAAATGCATATCTATAGAAATTATAAAAATCTATTATTTAATAGTAAAGAGGAAGAAATTGTTAAGTATTATTATTTTTGAGAATTAGGTATTTTTAAAATCCTAGCAGTAAAATAGTTAAATTATTCATATATGTTAGTTAACAATAATAATTATGGAGTACATAGGGCCAGTCAAAGTTATTGTAGTAAAAGGCACCTTGCTATTAATGTCCCTGAAAATACTGCCTTTCCCTTTAAAGATATTTATCCCATTGACCATGTCACTTTCTGCTTTGTTTTCTTTTGTTTTTTTGAGACAAGATCTTGCTAGGTAGCTGAGGCTGGCCTTGAACTTGCAGTGGTCTTCCTGCCTTAGCCTCTCCAGTGCTAGAATTACAGATGTGCACTGCCACACTTGTCACCTTCTGAAGCAGTTCTGAAAGTCCTATTTTGTGTCTTTATGAAGTGTGATAAAAAATATGGTGAATGCTGCTATCAAGTGTCATCTAGTGGAAAGGTGGGCTTGTAAAAATATTGCAGTGCATCCTTATGAACCTTATTCACTAGATCAGCTCTGTGCAACTTTTGGCTCTTCCCCAAAGCCAAAATTACCATGAAAGGTAAACATTTTGAATTGATTCAGGTCATTGAGATACCCACTACAGCTCAAAGAGGATTTCCACAACTGCTTCAGAAAGTGGCAAGAATGGTAGGATAACTGTATTCAATCCCCAGGATGAGTATAATCATGATGTACTGCAAACATGTACTAATGACAATAAAAACTTAAAAAAAAATTGTTTTTGAAGCAAAGGGCAGGGTTTTTTTTTTTTTTTTTTTTTTTTTTTTCCTTTTCTTTTTTGTACCGGGGATCGAACTCACAACCTTGCTCTTGCCAGGCAGGCACTTATGCTGCTGAGCTAAATCCTTAGCTTTTATTGCAATTTTTAAAAATTTAAACATTTGCCTCATTTTTCAATCACCTTGTACATTATTGCAAAAAAATTAGGAAAATAGTTGTAAGTCATTAAATCATGAGAGATGAGTGGAATCTAATGAGAAAGTGTAGCTTAGTTTCTCCACTTTAGAGATTACATACAAGTTGTATTATTTACCATGATATGAATAACACATGTCATATATTCTACAACTCTGAATTTTTATATACAGTATGTATACTTTTGGAACTTCTGCCTGATTAAGGCATTAGCGATTTCCCTCACTACCCTTTGTTCATTGTTTGGTTAAACCGTTAATAACTTGTTAGTAATTACTTTAGAATATATCCTGACTTCTAAAAACCCTGTCTTTTACAACTATTTCTACTTTGTTCTCCAGAATAAAGAACCCTTAAAAGCAGTTTAAAGCTGTTTATCTGCCTATTTTCTGCTATTCTTTTTGGGTATTTTTACCCACCAGCATATAGTGTAAGTCTGGTAAGACATTGTTATTGCTTTAAACAATCAAAGGGTTTTTTATATTTACTCTTGTATCTACACTTTCTAAAACTTTTTATTTCCTGCATATCTATATTTTCATTGAGAATCATCTACCTTCACCCTAACTTACTTTGACTGTTTCTTGGTATTGGGTATGTTGGTGATGGATTCTTATAGGTTGTCTGAGAATGTCTTTGTTATTTCTCATGTTTTGGAAAATATTTTTGCTTTGTATAGAATTCTGTGCTAATAGTTTTTGCTTTCTTTCAGTAATTTAAAGATGCCATTTCATTGGCTTTCATAGCCTTTTTGAGAAGTCATCTTTCATTCTTATTCTCCTGAAGAGTCTTAAAAACAAACAAACAAAAAAAACAGGGATAACTATTCTCCTGAAGAAGAGTTACCCCTGTTTTTCTGTTTTTAAGATTTTCTTTCTGGTTTCTTTCTAGTAGCTTATGCTTAATATACCCCAGATGTTGCTTTGTGTTTGTGTGTGCTTATCTTGATTGATGGTCACTAGGTTTGAATCTGTAGGTGGTAGTTGTAAAATGTTAAAAAATTTCATCCTGTATTAATTTAGTACTGTTTCTGTCATATTTTCTTCTATTTTCTCTGTTACATTTGCATCTCTTGCTGTTGTTTTTGCTGTTTGTTATTTCAGTTTTTCACTTTGAGTAAATATCTGCCTCTAAGTTCAATAATTCTATTTCTTATATTGCCTCATCAGCTGTTAAACTCATCACATGTGCTTTATATGTCATGTATTATATTTTGTAGTTGTAGAATGTATGATCATTTTTGTACTTTCTCATTTTTGTTTTAATTCTTTTTATCCATTTTTATTTTTCCACTATTTTTAATATGTTAATTTGTTATTTTGAAGCCCTGGCTTATTATTTAAATATGTCCAATATTTAGGGCACCTCTAAGTTTTTATTGACTGCTTTGCCTTTTGATTACTGATCACTTTTTTCTGCTTCATGTATCTACTAATTTTCATTGTAGATTCTGAAAATTGTGAATGAAATGTAGAGTAGTGGACAGCAAACTATGACCTGTGGGCAAAATTCAGACTGTTAATTATTCTATTGTCAGTAGCTAAAAATGATTTTTAAAGCATTTATTATTTTTGTGTTTTTTGCTTTCAAAGAGAATGTACAGTAGAGACTATTGTTGTCTCCCAAAACCTAGAAATTTACTCTTTGACCAAACATAATTGTAAATCCCAGCACTCTGGAATCTGAAGCAGGAGGATTGCTGCAGGTTTGAGGCCAGCCTGTGCTACATAGTGAGTTCAAGGCTAGCCTTAACTACATAGCAAGACCTTATTTCAAAAAATAAAAAATGTATTCTTTGACATTTTACAGGAAAGTTTTGCTGACCTCTGTTGTAGCACCTCTTCTGGATTTTCATCTCCCTCTGAATAGTATTGAATTTTATTATGGTGTGCAGTTAAATTGCCAGTGCCTAGACTGATAAAATCAGATGAATGGCTTGGGTCTTTTTACTCTATATGTTCCTCATCTAAACTTTTACTTTGTGTGTTCCTTGCATTTCTCAGATAAATGTAATTTCTTCTTTGGGAAAGGACATATGACAAAGCTCTCTTTCTCTACTAAAACTTGTAAACAAGCTTTCAGTATTAATTGGAAAGGTTTTGGTGACCATACAAAGAGATACACATAGTCATTACCACATAAGGAAGCTATATGACACTCACTGCTGCCCCATTGCCTGTCCTTTTCCCTTATATCTGTGATGGGGAACATTGGGCCCATATGTTTCTTTGCATGAAAGTTCTAAAAGATTTGCTGTAACTGCCCTAGATGATTCTCTGTCCTGCATGTCCTGTGGATTCTGAGGCAGTCTTGGTGTCCAGTTAGGTCCCTTGCTCAGAGATTGGTGCTGAGGGTGCGCTCTGTTAATTACAGTACTAGAAAGAGAAAATTGCTTCTCATCTGTGTACTTGTTCAGAATGTTTATTCCTAACTCAAATAGTTCTGTATTTATATATTAGAAATTTGGCTTTTTGTTGAGGCCAGCATCCAATTAGCCTTAACTAGGTTTGCTTTTATTATTTCACATTCCTTTCATTCATTAGACTTAAAATAATTGTGCTTACAAATATTTAAAACAAAGTAAACATTTAAAACTTGCATATGTATGCATGTTGCATGTATATATATAGCAAAACCTTTATCCGAAAACTCTTATTTTATTTCTCTTTGAGAATACAGCATAGTAATGTATCTTTCTCTTATTTTTCTTAGTAATGTTTTATACCTTTTTCCCATCAGCTATTTGAATTCTACACATAACTTTTGAAATACCAGTTTGTTTGCATAAAGAAAAGCAACAGCTGTTCTATATGAGAAATTAGTAATGCTGTTATGACAAACATTTTTTTGAATGTGTACACATTTCCTTTTGATCCTTCCTGTGGTTTGTTTATGATAAACTTTAGAGATAATTTTGACTGCTTCTTTTGCAGGTAAATTTTCTTCCATGTAAAAGAGATCTGGAGGTAGATAGGCACTTAATACATTGAATAGGTACCAGTTTTAATAGTGAGCTAATGTATAACTTGGATTCACTACAAACTTGTCTTTTTGCAGTGTAGAGGATCAAACCTAGGGCCTTGCACATCCTGGGCAAGCAATCAACCACTGAGCTGCACACCCAGCCCACCACTATTTGTGTGTTTTGACATCACTTATTTGAATCACGAAATTACTTATGCTTTTCTTATCAGCAGTACTTCGTGTAGAAAGTCTACAACTTCTGCAAATAACTATGTATGTCTGGTCCTTGATTGTAGGTATCACGGATAAATTCTGGTATGCCTACTTATAGCTGGTTCTAGATTGTCAGATAGCTAGATATTGTAGGAAAACAGTTTAGCCAGTAATAATGTCAAAATTGAGGCTTTAGTACAGGATAATAAATAATAAGTACAGGAAGCTTTGTGATGTAGGAAGACAGCATAGGAAAACATAGTAATTTGGGCCTTGGCATCTGAAAGATTAGATTTACGTCCTGATCTCCTATATAGTTCATCTATGACATTATTTCGCTTCCTTTACCTTTTGACCTCAATTCCCTTGTAGAAATAATATTTTCTACTGTATTAGGGTTATCAGAATTAGATGAATATGTGTCAAGTACCCAATAGAGATTGTTAGGTTCTTTAGACATATAACTTCTCTTCTTTCCCTTTTCCTTTTTCTTCTTTCTTCTCTTCTTCCTTTAATTATTCACAGTTAGCCAAAATGCAAAAACACAAAATGCAAAAATGTTCAACAAAATACATTTAACTTCTAGCAGTAATTGCAGATTTAACATCTCCTAAAATCACATGGGTTTGATAATTTGCTAGAAAAGCTTCATAGAGCTGAGTGAAAGCTGTCCTTGTGGTTATTATTTATTACAGTGAAGGGATACAACCAAGGCCAGAGCTGCATTGAGCAGAGCCCTGGAGCAATTTAAATGTACCTCCTTAGGTTCTCTTCCCATGAACTCATGGGTAAAATTAGCTCTCCCTGGCCATAGTGTCTAACATTACATAGAGTACTGCCAAACAGGGAAGCCCTTTCAACTGTTTGGTATCCAGATTTTTATGGGACCTTGATCACATAGCCCGTGAATGACTGACCTTTAATCTCCATCTCTTCCTACAGGTCACACTAATACTTCCAGTCACTGATTCTTCTAGAGGTACAAATTGATATGACTTGGCCCAGAGCCATCATCATAAATCATATTTTAGACTGTCTCGTGGCTCCAAACAAAATCACTCCCATGTGGTAGAATATTCCAGGAGACTGGGGATCACCTTCCAGTAGCTAGAGGAAAAGCCCAGAACTTTCTTTAGCTTAAATTATTGCTTCATGGTAACATAAAAGCTATATTTTATGGTAGATTATTAAATTATTTAATACCTAATATTCTAGCTTTTAATTTTTATCTAAGTAATAATGACCTAAAATCCAGTACAGATGCATTTGGAGATGCACTTTTGACATTTCTCTCCCTCGTCTCTACTCTCCTACCTTCCCCCTCCTTTTACTTCTTCCCCCTTCCCTCTCCCTTTCCATCTTCCCTTCTCCTTTCCTCTGGGGATGAAACATGCTAGGCAAACACTGCCACTAAACTGTACTCTTCAGCCCTTATCCCCTATATTTTTATGCTGAATTTTTTTTGTTTTAGACACAGCCATTGATTTCCTAGTATGCATAAGGAGATTTAATATTTTTAATGGACTTCTTACATTTACCCTTCTCCTCAAACACCTCTTTTAAAATTTGTATCAGTGCCACCTTGTACATAATAATTATATTCACTGTGGGAAAATGGTATATATATGTATATATAACATATCTTAACTCTGGTTTCATCTCTTCTTCTGCCTCCCTCTTCCTTCCATCTCTTGGTTCTCTTACCATTTGCAAAAGATATAGCTCCCTGTTTACTATTATCTTTTATTTTGCTCTTTTAATTTATTTATACTTTGTGTTTCTCATATAAACTAAACCATGCAACATTTAAGCTTCTGTGACTGACTGACTGACTTCTCTAAACATTATAGTCTTGAGGTACATCAATTTTCATACAAATGACTCAAATATGTCCTTCATTATGGCAGAATAGTACCCCATTGTGTATAAATACATTTTCTTTATCCATGCATCTGTAGCTATAGGTCACTTCCAAAATTTAGCTATCATAAATTGTGCTGCTATAAACATGGGTGTGCATGTATCACTGTAATATGATGTCTTCAACTCTTTCAAGAAGATACTTAGAAGGGGAATAGCTGGATCAAATGAAATTTCTAGTTTTTAAGCTTTTGAGAGATCTCCATACATATTTCTGTAGTGGTTATACTAGTTTGCATTCCTACCAACATTGCTGAAGAGTTTCTTTTTCCTTGCAGCCTTGCTAGCATTTGTTTGCTTCTATTTCCTGATGATAGCCATTTTTTCTGGAGTGAAATGGAATCAAAGTGTTTTTTAATTTGCATTTCTTTAATGGGCAGAGATGTTGAACCTTTTTTCGTGTATTGATTGACCAACTTGTGTCTATTCTGAGAAATACCTGTTCATTTTAGTGATGCATGTTTTAATTGGATCTTTTATTCGGGGGATTTTTTTCCCCCTGAAACAGGGTCTCACTCTGTAGTGCAGGCTGACTTTGAACTCAGAGCAATCCTTCTGCCTCAGCCTCCCAAGTGCTGGAATTACAAGTGTGTGCCACCATACCTAGTTATTCTTTTTGTGTTCTTTATATTTTGTAGCTGTTAGTCCTTTGTTTGAAAAATAGTTGGCAAATTTTTTTTTGCATTCTGTAGATTATGTCCTGTTTGTTGTTTCCTTTGGTTTGTAGAAGGTTTTAATTTGCTGTATAATAATCCTATGCCATTTTTTGTGCAATTAAGGTTCTGTTCAGAAAGTCCTTACCTGTGTCTGTGTCTTTAAGAGGTTTATGTATTTTATGGTCCAGCAGATAGTTTCTGTTGTAATATTTAGATTTTTTTATTAGTACAAGTTTGTAGTACATAATGTTTGCATTCATCATGAGGAGTTGGCACATGTATATAAGACATATTAATTTTTTTTTACATTTCCTTCCTGTCTTCTTCCTGCTTCCTCTAGATCATTGATCCCTTTTGGTTTTATTTTGGTACAGGGTGAGAGATATGAATCTAAATTCAGTCTTCTGATATCTATAGTCAGTTTGCCCAACACTGTTTGTTAAAGAGGCTATCTTTCCTCCAGCATATGTTTTTGTCCTCTTTGTCAAAGATCAGATAGCAGAATGGGCCTGGGGTTGTGCCTGCATCCTCTCATTCTGTTGCAGTGGTCCACGTGTCTGATTTGTACCAGTAGCATGCTGCTTTTATTACTATAGCTTTGTAGTGTAATTTGAAATCTAGGTTTGTGATATCTCATGCTTTGCTCTTATTTCCCAGGATTGCTTTTTGCTATTTTGGGGTCTTTCTGCTACATGTGAATTTTAAGGTTATTTTCTCTAGTTATGTGAAAAATAATGTTGATATTTTAGTTGAAATTGCATTAAATCTATATATCATTTGTGGTATTATGACCATTTTGAAAATTACGGTCTGTCTATCCAGGAACAGGGAATATCTTTCCATTTTCTTTTATCCTCTTTGCTTTCATTTTTCAGAGTAGTATAGTTTTCATTGTAGAGGTCTTTCACTTCCTTTATTAGGTTCTTCCCTAGCATTTAATTTTTCTTGAATATTATAAGTCATATTGTTTTCCTAATTTCTTTCTCAGTTTACTACAGGTGTATAGGAATGCTGTTCATTTATTTGTATTGATTTTGTATCCTATGACTTGCTGAATGTGTTTGCTAGTTCTAGAAGTTTTTGGATCATCTGCAAAGGTTAGTTTGCCTTACTCTTTTCCCATATGTATCTCTTTTATTTCTTTCTCTGATTCCTCTGACTAAAGTTTTGAGTACTTTGTTGAACAGATCTGATGATAGTGGACATCTTTAAAGGAAAAGGTTTTTAGTTTTTCCACAAGCAATATGATGGCAGTACATTTGTCATAAATCATTTTTTCAGATTGAGGTAAGGTCCTTCTATATCTGTTTTCATCAGTTTTTATCATAAATGGATGTTGGATTTTGTCAAAAGCCTTTTCTGAGTCTATTCAGATAATCATGTGTTTTTTCGTCCCTGGTTCTATTTATGAGATGTGTTACTTTTGTTGATTTGAATATCATCACTGGGTTGAAACCTGCTTGGTCATGTTGTATGGTCTGTTTTATGACTTGTTACATTTTGTTTTCTAGTATCTTATGAGGATTTTTTGCATCTATGTTCATTAAAGAGATTGACTTAGTTTTCTTTTTAGTTGTGTCCATTTCTGGTTTTGGAATCAAAATGTCTTGGTTACTTTTCTCTTGTTGCTGAGACAAAATGGCTGATGCCCAAAATGAAGGAAGGAAACATTTATTTAGCTTACAGTTTTTGGAAGTTTTAGTCCATACTCATCTGGCTCCAAGGCACTGTGGCATGACTGAAGGGCAACCATTTATGGCGGTGCAAGGGCAACAGGGTAAAAAGGGCAAAGTATGCCTTCTTTCTTATATAGCATGCCAGCTACCAGCCCCTGGGCGAGTGCAATACTCACACCACCAGTTACAGCACTAGACAGCAAACTAGTCACAAACACTAGATTCTACTGCCTGCATGAGGTTTTGGGGGCCATCCAAACATAAACCATAACACAAGGTAATGCTAGCTTTAAAAGAATGAGTTTAGAAATACTCTTTCCAATTTCATGAATGTTTGAAGAGTATTGGCATTAGATTTTCTCTAAAGATCTTTCCCTAAAGCTCTCATAGAATACAGCCATGAATCTGTCAGGCCCAGGACTTTTTAGGTGGTAGGTTGTTTTATTACTGTTTCAATTTTGCTGTCTGTTATTGGATTATTTAGGATTTTCATAACTACTTGGTTCAATTTTAGTAATTCTATATATCTGAGAATCTATCCACTTCTGATTCTCCAATTTTTGGGGATGTAGGTTTACTGATAGCCTGCTTTTTGGCATATCTGTTGTAATTTCATTTTTTTCCTTTCTAATGCAGTGGTATGTGTCTTTTGTTTCTTTCTTTTGGTATGATTGTCTAACCTTTTTCTATTGTGTTTACTTTCTAAAGAAGCAGCTCTTCGTTGATTCTTTGTCTTGTTTTTTAGTCTCCATTTCATTAATTTCTGATCAAATCTTTCATTTCCTTCCTTGTACTAGATTTTAATTTCAATTTTTGAGAACCTTGAGGTTCACTATTATTAGGTTATTTATTAGGCTTACTCTGTTTTGGCCATTCACAGCTATAAACTTTTGTCTTAGGAATGCTTTCATTGGTTCCATAGATTCTGGTACATTGACATTATTGTTTGATTCTAGGAGCTAATTTCTTTGTTGAGTTCTTCTGTGATGCAGTGATTATTCAAGTTGTATTTTTTAAATCTGCATGTGTTTGCATAATTTCCATGGTTTCATTTGCGATTGATTTCTAGTTTCATTATACTATTCTCGATAGCATGCACGGGATAATTTTGATTCTTTTTTGTGTTCCTAAGCATGCTTTATGGGCTAGTATGTGATCTGTTTTGAAGAAGGTTCCATATGCTGCGGAGAATAATTTATATTATATTGTTAGGTGGAACAATCTGTAGCTATCTATTGAGTCTGTTTGTTCAAAGCTCTGATATTTCCTTGTTGATTATTTTGGTCTAGTGGATGTATTTGCAATAGTGAGACATTGAGGTTCCCTAATATAATTTTATTTAATTTTTTATCTTCAGTAGTGTTTTATGATGTTCAGCACATCAGCGTTTAGTGGATATATATTTGCCATTATTTTCTTTTCCTTTTGCATTGTTTCCTTAATAAATATGTAGTGACCTTGCTTGTTTGGGGTTGTGTTACATAGAATATTGATTTTTCCAATCCTTTGATTTTAAGTCTATGGATTTTTTTTAAATATGTCTTTTCCATGTAGTATCTCTTTGCATTTTGATTTTTGATTTACTAGAACAATCTGTCTTTTGACTGGAGAGCTGAGACCATTTCAGAATTATTACTGAAAGATAATGACTTATTCCTGTCATTGCATTATTTTTTTCTATTGCTGATTATTCCCCCCTCCTTCTGCTTAACTGCTTATCCTCTCTGATACAGTCATTCCACTAGAGTTTTTGGCATTATTAAGTTTTTGGTCACTTTCCTGGATATCTTTGAGAAATTTTTGGAGTGATAGTCTGGTGGTCATGAATTTAAGGTGGAAAGACATTATTTCTTCATCAGTTTTCAAAGATAGTAGTGCAGGATTTATTAATCTGGGTTGAAATTCATTTTCTTTTAGGGCTTAGAAAAGTTCACCTCTGATTTATTTTTGTTTTTGGTACCAGAGATTGCACTCCTGGCCTCATACTTAACCAGGCAAGCACTTGAGCTACTGAGCTAAATCTCCAGCCCTTGTTTGTTTTCTGAGGTAGGGTCTTGCTATGTAGTTCAGGCTGGGCTTGAACTCACTGTGTAGTCCAGGGTGGCTTCAAACTTGTAATAGTCACTCTCCCAAGTGCTGGGATTTTACAGGTGTGTGCCACCATGCCTGGCTACCTCAGGTTCTTCTGTCCTTTAACGTTTGTGCTGAGAAGTCTGCTATAATTCTAATTTGCATACTTTTTAAGTGATTTTCTGTAACAGCTTTTAAGATTCTGTCCTTCTGTTGGACTTCTGAGATTTTTAACTGTGGTAAGTATGTTACAGGGATGATAGCAGAACCTCCAGATATGATATAAGGGAAATATAATTCCCAACCTGTTGGATGTCTGATATACAAAGTTCATGTTCTCTTACAACTGAAGAATGAATTCTAGGAACAACAGAAGTTAAGATAGAAAGATATTTATTGAGAGAGATACAGTTCCTGAGAGGCATAAGGGGCCCAAATGGGTTGCCCCAGGACCCCTCTTTATAGGGAAATTCTAAAGAACATACCCATGTGGCTAGAAGGTGGGCTCTAGCTATGATTGACCAATAAGAACACAAGTGTAGTTACTTAGGTAACAGTGATCCATTGGGGAAACAAGTCATATAACAAGGGTGCATGAAAAGAACAAAGCTGTTTTTTTGGGAAATGATGGGTCCAGAGGTCTTGGTCACTCACTGGGTTGACTGATGTCTACCTAGGCTTCATTATACCTGGTGTTTATGCTTAGAGGAAGTATACAGGCCTGGCCATATCATCTTTATCTTGAGGTCTGGTTTCTAACAGA
>PVJX010025338.1:0-19716 GCA_004027295.1 Dolichotis patagonum | reverse complement strand
ACATTCTAGAGAGAGAGAAAAAAAATACCAGGATTTCAGGAACAGTGGCAGAGAGGCCTCAATAAATGGGGCAGACAGTGGAATGAAAGAGGAATGTAGACAACCAATGGCAGAAAAATAGAATAGCAGAAATGAGGCAGAGAAGGTTGGCTATAATCTCTAACATAGATGGACTTGATATACTAATAAAATGAAACCCAAACAGAGTATATCAGGAGATAGGGCCCATCGAGATGCTCTGTATAGGAAATATAATCAACCTGAAAGAGGGTTTATGGACTGAAAGTCAAATATGAGAAAACAATGCTCTTTGTGACAGGGAACCAGAAAGAAATAGGGGCAACTCGTCTAGGACCTGCAGATAGGTTGGAAAGACAGGATACTTATGTGCAGTAGAGAACTACTCAGCTATAACGAAGGAAAACCTTGAGCCTTTTGTATGTAAAGGAATACAACTTGAGATCAAGTCCAGGAGTCAGAAGGTTCAGAACCAGTTAGGATAAAAAGCAGGTTGCTCCCCACCCAATCTAAAAACTGAGGGAGTTAATGGGACCCAAAATATGCAGTGCACCCTGTGGGAGTGAAAGGAGAGGAATAATCTAAAAAAGGAAGGCAGAAGATATTGTTAATAGTGTATCAGGTTTTAAAATCCACATTATTCTCACTGCTCTGTTTAGTTGGATTATATTCTGCTGTAGTCTGTCTACTTGTACTAGATTTGAGGGCACAGACAGCTATCCTGAAAATAGCAGGATATAGTACAGTAACCATCCTTAATTTCCTATTAACTTAATCTGAAGCCCTGTATAATTTGCACTGTCTTATTATGACTGATCTTATTTGAATCTGGTTTGTTAGATCGCTGTTTTGTTTTGACTGATTTTATTTGAATCTCTTATGGTTGATCAAGTCTGAGAGTCTAGGCAACTACTCTAAAGATGACAAAAGAGGGCTGGGGATTTAGCTCAGTGGCTTAAGCACCTGCCTGGTAAGCATGAGGTCATGAGTTTGATCCCTGGTACCAAAAAAAAAAAAAAGACAAGATTCACTAGGATACCCACTCTGGTTTGACTATTACCTGCTTTTGAAGTCTTATAATGTCTCCAATGTTTTGTTTTTATTAATATTGTTATGTTATGTACTGCTATGTTCAATTATACTATGCCTGATGATACAGACAATTCTATTAAAGATAACAAGAGACATCATAGTAACCATTGTAGATCACCTTGTATTGTGGTTTTATATGACTTTTTCATTTTGTTTTTCTAGGAATTTGTTTTGTTTTGTCTTGTTTTGTTTTTTTCCCCCTCTAATACAGAAAGGATCGATATACATGTAGACTCACGCATGCGTAGAACTTATAAACAGTTTATGAGAACTGATTATATAATGCATGATGAAATAAACAACTACTTTGAAGAAAAAGAGACACTAAAGTACCCAGTGCTCATTCCATAGCATCATGATGTGAAATCCAGCAATACTATTATTCTTTGTTCAGAGTAATTTTAGCCTATTTTGTTTTGTGTGATTTCAACATACATGAAGGTATGGACAGCTATTTTGAAGAGAATGAGACACACTATGGCAGCCATTGTTGACTTCCTTATTGTCTGGTCTTGAAGACCTAAAACCCCCTCCTCATCCTGTTCGGATCAGTTCTGTAGTATGTGTTTTGTATGAACTCACTGTATGTGAAGATATGGACAACTATTTGGAAGAAAACAAGAGACAATAAGATAGACAGTGAACACCTCTAGTTGTCTTGCTTTGAAATCTATGTCTCTTAATTGTTTTCTTATGTTCTGCTTTATTCTGTTTTGTTGTGTTTAATTTTACCCTCATTAAAATACAATTAACCCCCCCAAAAAAAGATACCGGCAAACAGAATGCAGTAAATCATCAAGAAAATTATAGGCCATGATCCAGGGCGATTAATTCCAGGGATGCAGGGATATGCAAACCAACAAATGTGACACACCGTATCCACAGAGCCAAGGACAAAAATCATATGAAAAAAACACATATGATCATCTCGTGATGATTTTTATTTTATTTTATTTTATTAGTACCTGGGATTGAACTCATGACCTTGTGCTTGCTAGTCAGGCACTTATGCCACTGAGCTAAACCCCAGACCTATATATGATCATCTCAACAGATGCAGAAAAAGTGTTTGACAAAGTCCAACATTCATTCATGATGGAAACCCTGAAGAAAATTGGAATAGATGGTCTTAATCTGATAAAAGCCACCTATGACAAACCAAGAGTCAACATCATACTAAATGGATGAAAACTAAAGCTTTCACTCTAAATTCGGGAACAAGACAAGGACGTCTACTGTCACTGTTAGAGTATTCTGGCGCAATAGAGAAGCAAAAAGTACAAAATGAACAGGTTTATTGAGTTGAGGACGTGGAATGGCGCACACGGCCCATGGTGGCTGGGCCATCTCCTTGGACCAGATGCAGAGAGGCCGAGGGTTATATGACCTCTGATTGCAGTGGGCGGATTTGCCATGGGGTGGATATTGATGACCTGTGAGGAACCAACTGGAATTCTCTGTGGGCGCTAACCCTAAGGCGAAGAGAAAAAGAACATGAGTATGAGCTAGTCCCTGGGGCTGAGATGGCCTTGCAGTGGGAGGTGAAGATGGCGTCTGTGGGCAATTACTGGGTGATTGACTATAAAACGGCTGCTCGGCACCATGTGACAGGGAAACACAAGTTGGCACCTGATTACCATGAGACCCACAACTAGATGGCTGCTGCTGGTCCTATGATGAGGGGCTGCAAGATGGCGGCACACTGTCACATGGCGGAGGGCCACAAGATGGCGGCTGTCCTGCACGTGAGCTGCAGCAAGATGGCTGCTGAGCACCATGTGGCCTGCTAGGTGACTGAAACGCACAAGACCAAGTATGGTGGGCCGGCACGGAAAATGGTGACACAGGTGTAGGGGACAACAAGAGCCGTTTGAGGCAATAGATGGCTCAGGTGGAGGGGATTGAGAAGTGTGAGACTGGGGAGAGAAACTAAGGGAAGGGTTAGAGGCCCCCGGGGGTGAGGCAGGGGGAGAGGGTGCTAAGAGACCTGGCTGAGGAAGCTGCGGGATTTGGTCTTGGAGATACAGGGGAGGAGCCATAAAGACGGGGAGGGAGGAGGGATCCTGTGGCCCAGAGCGAGCCAGAAGTGCGCGGCCACCGTACAAGACAGATGAGAGAGGGACACGTCCTCAGAGGGAAAAGGCCTAAAAATGAGGGGTTTCTGCCAACTTGCCGCCACTGTGACAAAAGCATAAATAAAAGATCAGCTTTTTGGTTTTTATGGCCTTCTTGAGGCCCAGAGCACCAAGGCTATGAACCGGGCACCCCAGAGGTGTTTTAGGGGGACAGGAAGTGGTCCCCATTGCACACTTATAAGTGAGCTGAGAGAACAACTTCGCCTCGGGACGCAAGAGCTTTAGCTCCCCCAAGGAATGTGGAAGCTGTCCTGGGTCACACCTGTCAAAAGAGTCATCACTGTTGGGATTTTTGGTGTGATGAAACAGCAAAATATGAGATAGAAGACCTTTATTCCCAAGGACGTGGAGAGAAGTCCACACCACAGACAGCCTGGCCTTCTCTAACCCGAACGTGTGGGTTAGGGTACTCACATAACCTCTGACCTGGGTGGCTCCCAGGGCGGGGACAGGTAATGCATAGGTTATTGATTGGGGCTATTTTTGCACCACTGGGAAAGGTGACTGCAGTTTGGTCCCGCCCCTTGGTCCTGCCCCCACCGCAGCTTTTTGGGGCACAACTCTTTCAGTCACCTGTTTTGAAAGTGTGACATGAAGGTCCCAACACCCGATGTTCTCATCGGCCAGCACCGGGGGTGCAGGGCGGGGTCCCAGGGAACAAGAGGGTGACAGTTTTTCCTCGGGCTGTGCTGCCCAAGGAACGTGAAGACTGCCATCTCTGTCCAGGGACGGCAAGGACAGGTTCTCTGCCTCAAGCTTGCGGATTTTAGGGACGGAAACAGAAAACCCGGATGGCAGCCCACCTGTGATGAGGGAGGAGGGCCAGGGTTGCATTCGGATTAGTGGCAGCAAGTAAACAGTCCCGAGGAAAAAATAGGTGGTTCCTAGGCAGGGAGCTCGAACTGGGAGGGCCCAGGAGCTGACGCACTCTGCCATCCGAGTCTCAAGGCACCAAAATGTTAGAGTCACCACTGCTGTTCAGTGTAGTTCTGGAAACTTTATCCAGAGCATAGACAAGAGAAAGAAATAAAAGGAATAATGATAGGAAAGGAAAAAGTTATCATTTGCAGATGACATGATACTCTACCTAGAAGACCCCAAAAAGTCCACCCAAAAACTTCTAGATTTAATAACCAAACTCACTAGTGTAGCTGGATGCAAAGTCAAAATTCAAAAATCAGTAGCATTTCTACTCATGGACAACAAACTCACTGAAAGAGAAATTAGGGAAACAACATCTTACACAACAGCACCCCTCCCAAAAAAAGAAAGAAAGAAAGAAGAAGAAGAAAGAACTAGGGAGGGATCTGACAAAAGAAGTAAAAGACCTCTACACTGAAAACTACAGTACTCTAACAAAGGAGATTGGAGAGGACCAGATAATGGAAAGAGATCCCTTCTTCTTGAGTAGGAAGAACCAATATAGTGAAAATGGCCATACTTCCAAAATTGTAGTACAGACAATGCAATCCTGAGCCTTATACCAATAGCACATCTCACAGAATTGGAGAACACTCCTAAAATGCACTGGGGACCAGAAGAGACCTAGAGTAGCACAGGCAATCCTGGGCAACAAAACAAGGCAGGCAGCATCTCGACCCCTGATCTGAAATTATACTATAAAGCTGTTAGTGGGGACCTCAAATTCACAACGGCTGGCTTTGCGTGCCCCCCTATGGGATCAGAGGGAGGTTGGGATTATGGATACCGCCCATCTGGGATTTCCCATGGACTCTTCAAAGCGTAGGATCATCTCCCGGCTTTTGACCTGAGTCTTTGGCTGAATTGGAATCCTCTGCTAGTCCCGCCTGTCACCATGGCTGTGGGGTGGAGGGAACCCATCCGGAGATACTGACTTCCCAGCCATTATTGCATTACTATGCTTATTTCTATCTTGTATTTTTCTTCTGTACTCTTAAAACAGACAATCCGGACTCTAGGCTGGGTTCCTGACAGCTACTGTGATAAAAAAAAAAAAAAAGTGCATAGTGCTGACAAACAAACAAACAAAGCAAAACAAAAACCTTACCCATGGATCAACGGGAGCGATTAGAAGATGCAAAAACAGTTCCAAACACACCCAGTCACCTTATCTTCTTCAAAGCAGCCCACTCCACAGGAAGAAAGACAGCCTATTTAATAAGTAGTGCTGGAGAAACTGACTTTCCATATGCTGATGATTAAAATCTCTCATCATGAACTAAACTAAAATCAACACGGATTAAAGATCCAAATATTATGCCGGGCATGGTGGCACACGCCTGTAATGCCAGCACTCAGGAGGCTGAGGCAGGAGGATCATTGCGAGTTTGAGACCAGCCTGGGCTACATAGTGAGCTAAGGCCAGCCTGAACTGCATAGCGAGACCTTGTCTAAAAAAAAAAAAAAAGAAAGAAAAGGCAAGAAAAATGATTGAAATATTAAACACTAAGTCTGCTGGAAGACAGAATAGGTAGAACTCTTGAAAACACTGATGCAGGCAAAGACTTTATGAACAAAACCCTGACTGCACAGGAACTATCACAAAGACTCAATAACTGGGATCTCATTCAAGAGCTTTTGGGGCCAGGGATTGAGCTCCGTGGTAAAAGCACCTACCTGGCATGTGCAAGGTCATGAGTTCAGTCCTTGACGAAGAAGAAAAGAAAAGGAAAAGGAAAAGAAAGCTTTTGAACAGCAAAGAAACCATCAACAGAGTGAAGAGACAATCCACCAAGCAGGGAAGATTTTTTTTGCCAGCAATTCCTAAAGAACTGATCATCTGAAAGTAACAGACACTTCTCAGATGAAGAAGTAGAAATGTCAAATAAATATATGAAAAAATCTTCAGCATCACAGGTTGCTCGAGAGATGCAAATCAAAACACTGCTGCGAACCCACCTCACCCCGGAAAGAGTGGCTGTTATCAAGCAATCAACCGACAACAAATGCTAGCGAGGCTGTGGGGGAAAAGGAGCCCTTCTCCACTGTCCAGGGGAGTGCACACTAGTGCAACCACTGTGGAAATCAGTGTGGAGAGTCCTCCAAAACTAGTGCCGTTCTTTTTTTGTACCAGGAATCGAACTCAGGACCTCATGTATTCCTGGCAGGCGCTGTGTGACTTAGCCATATCCACAGCCTCCTCAAAAAAACTAAAATGAGAGGTTCCATTTGGCCCAGCTATTTCCCTTCTTGGGTCTTCCTGAAATGCGTTCAAGCATCACACCAAAGTGATGTACGTGCACCTGTGTTTGCAGCAGCACGGTTTGTGATGGCCATGTCTCAGAAACACTCCAAATGGCCAATAACCAATGATAAAGAAGAATTTTTGTTTGTTTGTTTTGGTGCCAGGTATCAAACTCACGACCTCACACTTGCCAGGCAGGAGCTGCACTGCTGAGCTATATCTCTGACCCACGTAGTAAATGTGTGTGTGTGTTTTTTTTAAATAATAGAATACTACTTTGCTATAAAGAAGGATAAATTTGAGACATTTCTACCTAATGGATGCACCTTGAGGCCATACTTTTCTTTTGTTTTTTTTTGAGACATCATCATTATGCAGTCCAGGCTGGTTTTGAACTCACTATGGAGTTCAGGTTGGCCTTGAATATACAGGATCCTCCTGCCTCAGCCTCCTGAGTGCTGGGATTACAGGTGTGCTCCACTATACTCGTAAGTGAAACAAACCTGACACATTTAAATACTGGATTGTTTCACTGGTGCAAGAAACTGAAAGAGT
Organism: Dolichotis patagonum; assembly: GCA_004027295.1. Taxonomy (NCBI): domain Eukaryota; kingdom Metazoa; phylum Chordata; class Mammalia; order Rodentia; family Caviidae; genus Dolichotis; species Dolichotis patagonum. The sequence continues at coordinate 12,750 of PVJX010025338.1, read as the reverse complement.
AAATAAGGACCAGACTGTATCCTGGATATTGGGACAAGGAGAGGAAATGTTTAAAGGAGAAGGGGTGTGAGGTGGGGCGAGGAAGGAAAGGGGCAAGAAAAGAACAGAAGGAAAAAATGGAAGCAAAGCTTTTGTAAATAAGGGAGCCGGGTTGAAAGGAGGGGAGAGAGATGACAAAAAGAAGAATCAAGATGTAGGATGAACAGATTTCCACGATCAGTGTGATCATTATGTGGATCTAAAATGTACTAACTATAAAAACCTTTAAAAAATAGACCATAAAGTTTTTTTTTAACGAACTCTAATTTACCAATTTGTGGGTTTTTATTTTTATTTATTTATTTTTTGGTAGTGGGGATCAAACTCACCATCTCATGCTTCCGGGCAGGTGCTTGTGCCACTGAGCTAAATCTTCTGTTTTAACTTACCAGTTTGACTTTTTATGAATTATACTTAAGGTATGATTCCTCACCCAGTGTCCCCAAAATTTTCTTCTGGAAGTTTTTGGGGTTTTATATTTATGTAAACAATTTAAATGATTACATTAAAGTCTGCAGTTGGGTTAATGTTTGTATCTCAGGTGATATATGGATAGAAATTCATTCTCTCTTTTACTTTTGTCTTGTTTGCACAAGTACTTATTTATTTACTTATTTATCTTCGTTTGGAGTGGAGTGTCACCGGGTAGCCTGGGCTGGCCTCAGACTTGTGGCGATCCTCCTGCCTCAGCCTCCTGAGTGCCGGCATCACAGGTGTGCACTACCACACTCAGCTTCTCTGTGCTTAAATAAAAAGGGTTGTGAATGAGCTGAACTTCTTGCCAGTTGTGCAGGGAAGGAGCTCTGTGTCACCACTCAGTATAAAGATCTTTTTATGGGCTGGGGATATAGCTCAGTGGAGCAGCATCTGTCTGGAAAGCTTGAGGTCGTGAGTTTGAGCCCAGGTACAAAAACATAAATAGATAAAATATTAAAAAAATTTCTTCATTACCTGATTATGACATTTTTTTTTTTTATAGGGAACAGTTTATTTTTTTTTCCCAAACTCTAGGCTCGGGCCTGGGATGTAGCTCAGTGGTCTGAGTGCCTGCCTGGCAAGCAAAAGGTCCTGAGTTCGATTCCTGGTACCAAGAAACAAAACAAACAAGCAAAAACCGCTGGGCTCCTGGGTCTGTGAGACAGGAGCCCGTGGGAGGTGAGAATGGTGAGGATCCACAGCTTGGAGACTGGAATGAAGGGTCTGCCCTGTGGTGTCAGGGTGCTGGAGGACCCCACCGCAGAGCAGGGAACTCTGGGCTGGATGAGGGAAACCGGGAAGGAAGGAGCCCAGCCTGGGTGTGGAGGGGCGCTGATCCCGGGCCTGGGCAAACGCTGATTTCGGCAGACCCGTTATTCTGGGATGACTCATGACTCACGTCAACACCATCTGACGTTTCCACAGTCTGTTAGATTCGGGCGTGGTGGTGCATGCCTAGGATCCCAGCACTCAGGAGGCCGAGGCAGGAGGATTGTCACAAGTTTGAGGCCAGCCGGGGCTACTTCGTGAGACTCTCAAAACAAACAAAACAAAGTGAGACAGAGACAGGAAGGCAGAGGAGAGGAAAGAGGAAGGAAGCAAGGGAGACCACTAATATTTTCAAACGCAAGGAAATCACTGATAATTCTTTCTTTCCAGGTTTTGTTGTTGTTATTTCAATGTATTTTATTATTAAGTATACAGAATTTGCCCCCAAAATGTATACACACTTCAGGAAAATAGGATTTTTTTTTCAACAAACGATGTAAACAACAGTGGCAAAAGGGAGACAGGTAAGATTATTGGTTGAGGAACATAAAACCTGTGTGTAGGGGTGTGTGTGTGTGTGTGTGTGTGTGTGTGTGTGTGTGTCTTTGAGGCCTTGTTATGTGTTAGGGGCCACAAATTCACAGCGGCTATTTTTTTTTTTTGTCTTTTCGAGACAGGGTCTCACTATGTAGTTCACACTGGCCTTGGGCTCACTTCCTAGCCCAGGCTGGTCTCGAACTTGCAAGGATCTTCCTGCCTCAGCCTCTCAAGTGAGTGCTGGGATTTCAGGAGTGCACCACCACGCCTGGCCACAGTGGCTGATTTTGCACACTTCCCTAAGGGATAAATGGAGGTTTGGGATTATTGGTATCACCCATTTGAGACTTCCCATAATTCTTTTGTTGTTCTTGTTCTTGTTCTTTTCTGAGTCAAGGTTTGACTATGCAGTTCAGGCTGGCCTTGAGCTCACTTTGTAGCCCAGGGCTGGCCTTGAATTTGCAAGGATCTTCCTGCCTCAGCCTCCCAAATGCTGGGATGACAGGCGTGAGCCACAATGCCTGGTTTTCCCGTTAACCCTTTAGGGATGGGCCAGTCTCTCCTGCCCACTAAGACTAAAGCTAAAACTACTGTGTTTAGAAAAAACACTCCAGGCCAAGGTCCTTCTTAGCATAAGATCATCCCTGCCCTCTTGGGTGTTCCTGGGATTATACTTGCCCATTGAGTCATAGACATCTGTGTCTTCTGCCAAATTCAGATATTTTGCTAGCCCTGTGGGTCACTGTATATACCCAATAAAGAGTAGTTCTCTTGGAGGGTCACTCTCTTGGCCCATCTGGAGACATCAAATTCCCAGTCACTTACCAGGTATTACTAAATTCCTCTGTTTCTTGTTTTACCCTCTCACCATATCCTCAACACAGGCAACTGGGGCTCTTGGCCAGGTCCCCGATAGCTATGTAGTTCAGGCTGGTCTTGAACTCACTATGTAGTCCAGGCTGACTTCAAATTCATGTGGATCCTCCTGCCTCAGCCTCCTCTGTGCTGGGATGACAGACATGTGCCACCATACCCATTATGAGCACTCAGATTTAGAACCAGAACAGCACCAATCTCTTCCGAGTACCCTAGGTCCCCTCTGTGACCAGCCATTGTCTCTATCTTCATGGTAAGCTGAATCAGGAATTATGGATTCAGCATTCTCTTTAAAGTTTCACCTATTTTGGGCAAACACTATGCGATTCAGCCACTGGGTCTGAGTCTTGCCACAGTTCATTAGCGCGCTGTGACAGGAGGACTCCAGGCTTTTCCTGTCCTCCTCCTGCTGACCGACAATGTGCTAGTAAAACAGTGTTGTCCAGGGAGCCAGGTGTGATGGTGCATGCCACAGTTCCAGCACTTGGGAGGCTGAGGCAGGCGGTTCTATGGTCCAGCCTGGTTTGTACTGCTTAGTGACGTAGTGAGATTCTGTCTCAAATTAAATAATAATGTTAAAAAGGCTGAGATGTTGCTCAGTGCACAAGCCCTGAGTTCCTTCCCCAGGGATGCAAAAAACACCTTCACAAACAAACAAGCCCACATCTGTGCTGGTTTTTTGTTTGTTTTTGTGTATTGGGGATCAAACTCATGACCTTGCACTTACCAGGCAAGGCTTTGGCCACTGAGCTAAATTCCCAGCCCTCTGTTTTTGTTTTTGAAGAAGCTTTTTTTTTTTTTTTAAGAACATTAAGTAGGCTATATACAACAAAATGCACAATTTAACCATTTCAAGTGTAAAATTCAGGGACATTAAGTACATTCCCATGTCTGGCAAATACAATCACAGGACCAACCTCACGGACTTTTTCGCTACCCCACGCTGAAATTGTGTACCCTGCATGAATTGCTTGCTATTTGCCTTCTTTTCCTGGCTTATTTTATTTAGTATGCTGGTTTTTAAGATTCATCCATGCGGTGGCAGAGAGAATCCCGTCACGTTTTAAGGCTGGAGAAAAACTCCTTCTGAATTTGTGGCAGGAAAGTACAAGCCGTAAATGCAACAGCTGGAATTTTAAAATTGTTTGCTCTTCCCAGTCCGTGTACCAAAAATGAAAAACAAAATATGTTCTCCTGCTCAGTCACAGGCAACGTTTCAGCTCAGTGTATTCTTGCTGGTCATGTCAGAACTGTTTTTCAAACCCCAGTTCTTGATTTTTGTTTCCAGGCAGCCTGCAGCCCGCTATAGAGCTGGCTGCCCTTTCTGAGTGTTTATAGCTGGGATTTTCAGCAGACCTGTGACATGGGCTTTACCACAGGGGACAGGGATCTGTCCTGAGGGAAAACGTGGGCTCCAAGTGACAGACAACAGCACGCGTCTTTATATGGTCACCGGGTGCCAGCCCCTGTCCCAAAGGAAGACCCCAGAGTAGCTCTCGGCAGGGGTATCTGCCAAGAACCCCTTCTTGGACTTGCTGTCCCAGCTGTGTGGCACCCTGGGACAGGGACATGGCTGGTGGGTGACCCTGATGGCTTCCAGGGGCTCCCTCAGCCCTGACTCCAGAGGAATTCGGGGGCTGTGTAACCGGACACGTGGACAGAGGGTGTCCTTCGGCTGGAAACGGGGGGGGGCAGGATAATGGGGGTCACAAGCCCGGAGACGCCCAGGTGGCTGTTCTGGGTGTGGGTCCATCTGCCTGTAGGGCTGTGCTTACGGTGATTGTGTTATTATTATTTGTTCGGGCCACTACTGGGTGAAGGCAGCGCTTTTCCTGGTCATGCTGCCCTATCTTCCAGGTGGTCCCCACCCTCTCCGGCTCACCGCATTGCTGTGGACACCTGTTAACACTGTGTTAGAGCCCTGAGTGGGTCTTCCTTTCCAGGCTCTGCCCCGCAAGCTACTAACAACACAGTCGCTTTTTAAGGAACATAAGACTGAGAAAGAGCCATACAAAGAAGCCAGGGCTCCTAGCGAGGGTTCAGCTAATAATGGGGGCGCAGGAGCAGAGGGCTCTGGGCTGCTCAAAAAAAAAAAAAGTACCAACTTTCCTGTCTGGGTGCATCACATAATTCCGATGGGAAGGTCACTGGGGACATAAGTCAGAGGCCGGGTGTGGGTGTGGGTGGGGGGTAGAGAGTGGGTGAGTGTGCTGATTCCAAAGAGGGCAGAAATGGGGTGTGGTGGGGGAGCAGAGGGACAGGAGGATGAAAGGGGAAAAGAAGCCACAAAGGAAAAAGAGACACTGAAAAGAGGGTAAAGGTAAAAGGGGAGGAGGAAAGGAATGGAGTGTCGGGAGCCGGAAGAAAAATGGAGGAGCAGCAGGGGAGGGGGAGGGGAGGAGGGGGAGGGGCAGGGCGGGGGGGGAGGGGCGGAGGAAGAGGGAGGCGACAGGGACTCGGGGACCCGCGGGGGGCAGCGTGGGGATGACCTGGGCACTTTGTGTCCCACACACTTGACACGCGCGTTTGGGAAACGCAAAGAAAATTCTCCAGATGTGTTCTGCGCAGTACCGCTGAAGGCTGACCCTGTACTTTCAGGCTTCAGAGTGGAAATGAAGTTGTGCTAATAAGATTCTCCCCAAATGCAGTGTTTGGGGGAGACGTGTGTGAGTCAGAACTTTTCCTAGATGCACTCAGTAAATCATTTTATCTCAACTGAGTTAATCAGTTTTTTAAAAAATGCTATTTAGCTGGGTCCCTTTTGTTTGTAAAACTGGTTTGTATGGGAGGCAAGAGTTCTTAATGATTCTTACCATTTTTGGGTGGTTTAAATACTAGTGAAATAGTGTATGAATGTTTAAAATAATAACTTCTAAAAGCACATGGCACCATTTTTTCCCCCTCTAGAGCTCTGAAATTTTTGAGAAGGATCCTAAAAAGAAATCCTAGCTGGAATCAGGAATAAAATCAATTAATCTTAGTAGGAGTACAATTCTTAAAAAGCAAATAACTATAATTTGTTTTTCACCTAGAAAAAATCTTGTAGTCTTAAAATGCATAGATATTGTGTAGCTAAATCTGAAGTAACTTCATACAATTTGCTATTGTGACTTATCTGAAATAAAAGTTAGAATATTTAGAAGTTATGTTAATTTCAAATACACAATTATCTCATTACTATTTCTATCTTAAAGAATATTCAGGTATGGAGTCCCTCTGTTTTGTTGCTTTCTATAATTTGTTTTATCTTAAAAATATGTCTTTTGTTGAACTTTATAATTTCCCCCCAAAAGAACTAGTGATTTATTTTGTATTTTATAGGAACTAAACAAAATTGTTCACTATCTTTTAAACAAATGATTTTGGGGTTTAAAAAAAAAAGAAGCAAAAGGCAGTAATTCTGTGTGTAGAATGTTTTCAACTGTTTCTTCTACATTTCTCATTGGGGCTGAGTAGTTTAACTTTGCAACAAGATGAATTAACATCAATTTTCAAAAGTTAACAATAAATTATGTCCTTCCTTGCTAAAGGTTTTACATTGTAAATCTGAACTAAAACAAAAAATTGAGAGGTTTGTGTCATACCCACTGTGTGACCCACAGTTAATACAAACAATTGTCCTTAAAATTCTTTTTCTACCCTGAGTTCTTGGATCTCTGTAATAAACACATTTCTTTTTAAGGTTTGGAAGACACTGAATGCTTTTGAATGAATGATCATTTGGAGAAGACCTTTTGCTTTTTGGTTCTAGTTCTCTCACATTTTATGAGGCATCCTAAACACATAATTATCCTTATTTATTTGATGACACAAAATGTTGTATGTGCTTTTAAACTGAGACTAATTTACACTTTCTCCAAGTTTACAGGCATTGAGAGGAACCACACTAAGGCTTCAAATTGCAGTAAGAAACAAAAACTCCCCCAGGCAGTAAACAATGAAAAAACAAGCAAACAACAACAAAAATAAATAAAATTAAACCCAAACAAAACACACACAAAACAAAAAAACCACAAACCCCTGTAAAAACCTTTGAAGTAAAAAACTGTCAGGAAAGGTACATTTCTTTTTCCATATTTCTAGCAACCACATTTTTATTTCAAAATTTCATTCAGTAGAAATACAAGATAAAAATTCTATTTTAATATATTTACCTCCTGCTGTCTAATATTTGGTTGCATTTTAAAAATAGAAAAGTCTGTTAGATTTAAAGCGTACTATATATTCTAAAGATTTATACAAAACAATTACATGCCTCAAATGATCTATTTTGCACTATTTTCAAAAGTAAAAAATTGATGTATCCTACTATACACAGAAAATAAGCAATGATTTGAGTCCATTGGATTGACTAAAAATGAGTTTTGAAACATTTGGGAAAACATGGGCAAGTGTGTTGTACAACATCAGTGAAAAGATAAAAAAAAAGGTGACAAAATATGTCTAATTTACAGATAGACAAATGCTGGAGAGAAACATTTAAGAATAAAATTAATTTTGTCCAGTAGTGAAATTGTTGATTTTTAGAGTCTATTTACAATTTTTTAAATTTTGTTTTATTCTCTTACATTTTCCATTTGTTTACATGGGAGGAAAATGGACCAGAATCCTGTCTTTCAAAAGGAGGCAAGTTAGAGTGAATTTCATCACTAGACCCAACCCTTCTGTAGGAAAAATGGAGGAAGAGGAGGAAGAGGAGGAGGAGGAGGAGGAGGAGGAGGAGCAGAGGAGATGAAAAGGAAGAACAAGAAGAAACAATTTTATTATTAGTCAAGAAAGAAAAGGACAATTTATCCTGCAGCTTTATTTTTATTTTACTCTTATAGAAACTGAGTTTAGCTCTGCGTGGCAGATTCACCCCTCCACAAAGAATCAATGTAGAAAAAAATATTAAACACTGTTAGTTTTGTGTAAACTCAGTAATAACAACAATAAACCAAAAGCAAGAACAGAGGCAGAGCTGTGCGATTCCCAGTCTGACCGTTCCTCTCCCTGCCCTGGGAACGTGTCTCTCCAAAGCCTGACCCTCCTTTCAGGTTAATTTTAGGCTCAGAGAAAAGAAACGCAGCTCTGATCCTTCTCATTCAGCCCCCAGCCCAGCCGAAAACAGCTCGGTCACAGAGACAAGGCTAATGTGAGACCAGCACTGAATTCAGCCCGATGCTTCCTGCTTGTGTCCTGACACCGCTCACACACACACACACACACACACACACGCTCCTTTTTGGGGGAAGGGTGTATGGAGAGGATCAGAATTCAGTCCAAAAGCAGATTTTAAAAAATCAGTTTCAATTGATCAATAATTAATCAATTTAAAGTGATTTTTAAATAGACTATTGAAACATTCATATTTGCTTCCCCAATGTTACTTTAAATACATTTATCACTGGCTAGGTTTAGCTAACATTGTGACTTCTTTTAGGTATTTTTTTATATATGCTTTGGGACTTTTTCCCCTCTTTCATATTTTTAAATGGAAAAAAGTTAACTTAAAAGTGAACTGAATTCATTTTCTTTTTTTAACCTTTAACTTTGGCATAGTAAAGGTGGTTTGCACTGTGCAAACCTCGTTTAAAGGTCTGGCCCAGGGTTTTTGGTGTGGGTGGTATGTGCTTTTGTTGCAGCGATAGAGTAGCAGATTCGTTCCCCAGGGACAAAGTCCAGAAGCGCTTTATCAATACCTAGAGAGCTACTCCAGCAAGAAAAGACCCCTTGCAACTGCTGGGACCCGGGATACCCTGCCCACTCACCCTCTTCTTTGATCCCCAGAAAGATTTAAGGAGCCGGGAGGTGGGGGCTCCCGTTTAGCAGAAGGCAAAGGAACACAACAGGCTTTTGGAGACCCTCTTTTTTAGTTGGTTTTTTTTTTCCCCAAAACCCACACTCAGCCTCCGGAAAAAGTCCCCGGGCAACAGCCACACACACACAACCCTCTGGCTTGCAGAATCGGCTTCTGGACTCTTTATTAACCTCCAGGTTCCCCGCGCGGGTGACCGCAGCTCGCGCCCCTGCACCGCGCTGAGGCGCCTACTGTGTGGCCGGCGCCGCCTGCAGCCCATTGGCTGCGTCCGTTTAAAATCCCGCCCGCGAGCCGGCGCCGGGCGCAGGCAGAGGCGGGGCGGGCGTGGGGCGCGGGGCGCGGGCGTGGGGCGCCTCCTACTTCGCAGCAGCGCGCTTCTGCGCCGCGACCCAGGGCTCCTAGCATTTTCATTCCTGTTGCTTCGCGGGAAGAAGAAAAATGTCATAAAAACAGAAATCCGACGCACACGTGGCCGGCGAGCACGCAGGCGGGCTGGGGGAGGAGGTGGGGGGCTTCCCCGCCCCCCGACCCGGTTCCTTTTCAGCGCTCTGGGAAAACGGGGAAGGGGGACAAAGGTGCCCGCGTCGCCTTTAACTCCCCCACTTTGGGAAAGGTCTAGGATGGTCCGGCAGGAGGGCGGCAGGCAAGTCGGACTCTGCAAACGAAAAATAATCACAATAAAGCGATTCGAGGCGTTCGCGGCGGGGTAGTCAACACGTGTTACGGGGTCTGCCCCGGCGCGGACGGCGCAGACAATGCGGTGGGGCCGGGGCCGGGAAAGTGACCCCTTCCCCACCTGTGCCCGTGCGCGCGCCCCACAGACCCGGGCCGGGCTTGCACCCGCTTCGCATTCCTGGGGCGACACGGTCCTCCGCAGGGCCCCAGGGCCGGAGAACTCCGGGAGGCTCCGGTGCCCCCGGCCCCGCCTCCCGCCACTGGTCGGCCTCGCCCGCCGGGGGACCTGGGCGCGCGTGCAGCGAGCGTCCCGCGCTCCGCCGGGGACCGCGACGCCCCTGCGTCCCTCCCCCGCCGCCCGGCGCCCACGTGTCGTCCGGGACTCCAGCGGGAGCTCCCGGGGCTGGAGAATCCGGAACGAGTCGGTGGGAGCGGGGCGCCGGCCCTGGGCGGATCCGCTCCCCGGGCCCCGCGCGCGGGGGGAGGGGCTGCTCCCGCCCCGCCCCCCGCTTCCCCGCGCCGAGCGGAAACCGCCCCTCCCCCCGCGGGCTGACCTGGGGACGTGGGCGGGGCCTGCGCGGCCCCCGCCCCGGGCCGCTCCCGCCTCGGCGCGCCGCACCCCAAACAAAGTTCCGAGACCGCGACCCCGCGCCCGGCCCCACCTGGGCGCCCCGCGCCGGACCAGAAGGGCGCCACGGTCCCCCCCGCCCGCACCTCCCGGTGTCGCCCTCCCCGCCGGTTCGCCGGCGACCGCGCCCCCTCCCTGCACCCGCCCCCAGGGGGCCCGAGGTCACTCGGTGGGGTTCGGGGGCGCGCGCAAGCGCTGCCCGTTCGCGGCGGCTCTGGCGCGAGCGCCGTGTGCTCCTGGGGTCCTCGGCTTCGGTCCCCCCCCACGGCTCCTCGGTCCCGCGAGCCGGGTCCCCAGATTCCCGCGTCCCAGACCCCCGAGCGCGGGGAGTCCCCTCCGTGGGGGAGGGGCGTGGGGGCGGGGACCCCGGCTCTCGGATCTGGGGAAAAGGCGCCTTTCCGTTTAAATCGCCGGCTCGTGCGACCCCCTCCGGAAGACCCCGCGTCCCCGGCTTCTCTTTGTCTCTCCGCCGCCCCCCGCTTGTCAGTCGCTAGCAGTTAACCGGGAGGCGGGGCGCGCCACGCAGCCCCCCAAAACGAATAAAACGAATAAAAAATTATTGCGTTTCACCCTGGAGGAGCGGGGACCGCGGGTCCGGGCCGCCAAGCCCAGTCGGGGCGCGTGGGGGAGGGGCGGGAGGGTGGGGGCGGGGCGCCGGGTCCCGGGCGAGGGGGAGGGGGCGAGGGGCGCCCGGGGACTGCGCCCCGCGCGCGGTTCCTCCAGCCCGGGGCCGAGTTGGGGACCCCCGATCCCTTCCGAGACGGGAGCCCGTGGGGTCCGGCCGGGGCGGAGCGCGGCGGGCCGGGTGGCGTCGGGGGTCCCCTCCTGCCGGCTGGTGGGTGGGGGCTGTCACCACGTGGCTCGCCCTTTTTTTTTTTCCGCTCCATTTTTTTTTTCCAAGTCGATTTTATTTAGAGGCGGCGCCAGGGCGGCCGCGGAGAAACGTGACCCAGCGCGCTCGGAGGGGCCCGCAGGGAGAAGGCGCCGCGCCGCGTCCCCGCTCCGCCAGGCCGCGCTCGCCCGGGCCCCGCACGCGTCGCGCGCGGGTGCGAAGAAAGTTTGCGGCTCGGTGCCGGCGCCCGCGATCGGCCTCGTCCGGGACGACACCGCCACCATGAACAAGCTGTACATCGGCAACCTCAGCGACAGCGTGACCCCCGCCGACCTGGAGAAGGTCTTCGCCGAGCACAAGATCTCCTTCAGCGGCCCGTTCCTGGTCAAGTCGGGCTACGCCTTCGTGGACTGCCCCGACGAGCACTGGGCCATGAAGGCCATCGAAACTTTCTCGGGTAAGCGCGCGGCCGCCTCCCGGGACGCGCACGACCAGGCCCGGGACGGGGACCGCGCCCGCTGCGCGCAGGCCTGCAGCTGCGCGGGCTCCCTGCGCCCCGGGGTGCGGGGCTGGGCCTTCCCGCCACACGGACCACCCCCCGCACCCCGCAGGCACCCAGAGCCCCTCGCCCTTCCCCCAGCCCCCAAAGAGGAGCTCGGGGCTCCCGTTCCCTCCTTCCCCTTCGACGGGGCGGGTGTCCGGGTTGGCGGCGGAGGGGGAGGTGGGGTTCAGGGCGCCTAGACCACCCGGATCTGCGGCTTATTTCCACTTCCAGCCTCTCCCTGGCCACCTGAATGGCCCCTCAACTTGGCCACCCCCCCAGTGCCCCGTCCTCGGTCTTAGGCCTTTCTGGGTCCCCCACCCCCGCCTCGTTTTCGTTCTCCCCGCTTTCCGTAGTGGCTGCACCCCGGGACAGAGCCCGGGAGAAAGGGGCTCCCGCGCCCCGCCCAGGGCCTGGGGCTCGAGCCATTTTGATTTGAAAGTGGGGCGTGAGCGGGGCCGCGCGAGTCGCCATGCTGCTCCCGAGACACGGCTGCCGGGCCAGGGGCTCGCGCTGCACCCGCCGGGGACCCTCTGGCCCCGGGGCCCCCAGGCGCCCCGACAGGTGACCGCCTGCGGCCCGAACCTTTCTCCCGGGCTCCGAGGAAAAATAAAGTTTCCTTTCCCCACCTCCCCCACCCCTTCCAAAGCCACCTTCCCCCCACTTTCCTCCCTCCGTCTTGGGGAGCCGTGGAGGCCGGGCGCGCACACAACCGCCCTCGCACATGTCCGAAGTCGGACTCGCAGAGCGATCCACACATTTCGTTTCCGTGATTAAAACAAAAACTAAGCCAACAACGAATTATTGGTTTCCACCATGCCTACAACGACCTTTCCCCTTGGCCTGCCGGGCCTCTGGCCGGCCTTCTAGGAAGAACTGGAATCCTAGGAACTCGGGTGCCCCCCCCACCCCCGTCCCCTTCCTCCTTCCACCGGCCACTGCTTCCTTCGTATCCATGCCATTTCCCCCCATCTTTTTAAATTTTCAGGAAAAGTAGAACTACAAGGAAAACGCCTAGAGATTGAGCACTCAGTTCCCAAAAAACAAAGGTAAGAAGCACCCCGTCGGGGCAGGGGCGATGTTCAGGGGTCCTTGGTGTCTCCAGGGGAGGAAAACCCAGGCCGGCCTTTCCTGCCCCCAACTCCGGATGTTGGGGGCTGGGAGAGAAGATTTGGCCAAGACCTTGTAATGGGTGGTTTACAACTCGTTGGGATGGGGGGGGAGGGGAGAAAAAGTTTGGGCCTACTAGAAGATGTTACTTGCAGAATTAAAGAGGGGGAAGAAAAATCAATGGGGGTTAACAAACCTTCCTCAAACTGTAGCCATTTTTGTGGGGCAGCGTAAAAACCTTCCCAGTCGGTGTTCATGGCCGTCGCCTCGGGTGCTCCTTCCCATGCGATCTCCTTTTCAGTGCCCCCACTCCTGCCAACCATAATTCCGAAGCGGCTTTAGGGTGATGTTTTTCAAATCCCAAGGGGATGTGTGGATCGCCCCCACCCCCCAGAATTCTTGTATGTTTTGTGTGTTACATTTGTAACAGGCAAAGGCACTGTGTGTGTGTGTGTGTGTGTGTGTAT
>PVJX010025337.1:0-27016 GCA_004027295.1 Dolichotis patagonum | reverse complement strand
AGAAAAAGATAGTACGGTTCTTCTGTCTGAAGCAATACAACCAAGCCTTGCATAACATTCTATAGTTATATACACCAAAATAAATCCAGTAGAAAACCAAAATGATCTTGCTATGGAACAAATGAGAATACATTTTCATATTTCCTTTTTAAATTCTTAATAATTCTAATACCTATTGTTATTTCATATCTGCTTTAATCATTAAAATGAAATAGTAAAACTTATGCAAGTCTGTATGCATTTTTATGGTTACTGTTTTGAAACAGTATCTCACTAGGTGGTCCAGGCTGGCCTCAAACGTTGCTGGGATCCTCCTGTCTCAGCTTCCAGGGTGTTGAGATTCACAGAGTATGTCACTGCGGTCAGTTCAAACTAGTGAAATTTAAATGACTTATGAAATGCCTCATAAAAATTATTTTATTTTACTTTTAAAATACATTTTATTTTACTAAAACTGCTCACCTGAAAATAATCCTCGGTAAGGAATGTACTGTGGTTTCTGCAGGATTTTCACAGAGAGTTTGACTCTTATCTTTACACAGTTTGCTTATACTTTCCTACCTTCTTCTAAATTATTCACCTGGAATTATTTGGCAAAATAAAAGTTAATTTTTTCCTTTGAGTTCTTTCTGTCTCTATTCCCCCCCCCCTTGCTCTCTTTCTATGTATATGTGTGTGTATATATATATACATATTTATACACATATGCATGATATATACATGCAAACAAACACACTAAGCTATTATTTTGGGGGATGAGACATTTGATAGCAGTATCTCAGCTATTTCAATTCCATAGAGTAAATTTTTGTATCCTTAAGCATCTTTCAGCTAAAGTACATACAACTCTGTGATTACCTTTTTTCCCCATATAAAACATTTTTTATAAGACTGTACATAAATATTTAACTTAAATGAGTTTTTCTTTATTCTAGGGATTAGTTGATTGTTATTCATATTTGAAAAAAAGAAAAAAAATGATTAGCTTGTTTTTTTCTGACTAACCACACAGCAAATATTTACACAAATTTACGATATCAGTTACTTGTTAAAAAGGCTACTTTTTCATCAAAATGTCATTCTGTTCTTTGTACAGCATTTTTAAAAATAGATGCTATCTTCTGATTGCATGTTAGCGTTATGTAATGAGTATGAGTCATAGACTCCAGTGGCTATTTTCTTTGTTACATTTATTATTCAAAAGTTATTTATAAATCATTCAAATCTCTGAATCCCCACAGCCATTTGCTTCTGTGTTTTTGTATCTGGTAATGTACTACACTAGATTGTCTACTTTTCTCTATTTTAAAGGAGAATAAGCATATGAATTAATGGAATAATGAGCAATATTTATGTAATATATCCAGAGATTATATGGGAATAAAATATGAGGTCATCAGTCACAACATTGAAGATGCCAAAGCAAACGTGGTCAGTCATTTTCCTTGGCAAAAACAAAACTCTGAAACAAACATCTGAATTACTGGGAGGTTTGGGATGAGCAAGACAAGGAAATTTTGAATTTAATAAAACACCCTTACCAGTGACTTCAACTGAATCATTACAAGGAATTACTTTAGTACCGACAAACTGCATGAGCATATTCTCGCAAAAAGATGTTATAGATGTCTAGACAATTTATATTCAGGCTGGAAAAAAAGTTCAAAGTTATGTACAGAAGAAAATAGAATGGATAAAATTACACTATAAAAATGAAAAGGATATGTAAAAATTAAGTGTGAATGTAAAAATATAAGTATAAAATATAAAGGAAGGGAGGCGCAGGATTTTCGCTAGAGGGTAATGCTTCGGAAAACAGTGAGTAGAAATACCACTAAGAAATTTTTGGTAGCATTTAAAGAATCCCAAAGAAACTATTTTATATTAACCAGACATAAAAGTTTTCTATGTCATTTATTATTACAAGAATTTTGAAAATTCATAGTTTAGGGTTTTGTTGTTTTATTTTCTCAGCATGATCAATTTTTAAGTCAGAACTTAGCGCTAAGTCCCTTTAAGCTCAGTACAGGACTTTTTAATTAATGATTACGGTTAATACAGAAATCATCGCCACGAACTGGTCATGCCCTCTTGTACAGATGCTTTGAGTCCTAGACCCTTTCTCTTGGCACCTCCCTTCTCTAGTCTGGATTTATGCACGTCCTAAAACTGTTCCTTAGGGACGTTTGCCAGTTGACTTGCTTTCCACTTTGACATACAGCTTTGAAGTAACTCTACTCATCTCCTTAACCATTCTGTAAATGCCCAGCAAAGCCCACCAGACCAGTACATCTTGGTCTCAGCTGAAGTCACAAATTCCCATCCAATGTCCTGGAAGCAGGTTCTCTCAAATTCCAGGTGACTACCAAGGGTCCTCCTGTCTCCCTTCCTCCAATAAATTTCAGATTTCTGCTGCCCTCTTCTGGCCCACTAGGGCATAACCTTAATTTTGAATAGTATTACATCAAGGATAGAAAGGTAAATAATAAAAAATTCATTATTCACCAAAATTTTCAGGGAAGCTTGTGAATAATGTAAGCCCCAGCGCTCTCCCTCAGAGATTGTGATTCTGTGTACGTGATACACAGCTCACACATCTTCACTTTTAATAGGCAATCAGTGTTACTCCGATTCACGGGAACACAAAATGACGTTTTCAGAGATCCTGGAACAAAGTCTTGGTTCTAATTTCCTTGATGGAAGAGTAATATTATAAAGGATAATAATTTAGTTTTTAGAAAAAGCTACTTATATGCCTTTCAATTCAAATTTTTAAAATCTGTAATGTACACAACTAAAATACTATTTTAGCATTATGTATTGACATGAAAATTAGAACAAAACAGAAAGGAATATAAATACCTAGGTAGACATGGATGTAGTCACTTCTAAACTTTATATATTAACCAACTGATCTTTTTCTGAAAGTTTTCTACTCTGCCGAATTTTTGTAGCCATTACAACACATCAAGTCTTTCTACAATTGAAAGATTCCAATAAATTTCATTGCACTTACTTGCAAAAGCATCTCCATCTGGAAAGGAAACACATAAAAGTTGTTTAAATGACAAAGTTCCAAATTCCTTTCTCACTGATGCTTAAAACAACTCTTCATTTCAATCTCTAACATTGAGATTCACAATCCTACTTACACATCAGAATTACCCAGGACTTTTCAGAATATACCCACACTTGAGTCCCTCTCTCATAGATTTTGATTTAATTGACCTGGGTAGGTTCTGAGTATAAGCATTTTGAAAGTTTCCAAGTAAGTCCAATGTACTTTTAGTGCTGTCTCGTTAAGATTTCTTGTCTGAACAGTAGTTGTTAATAATTTGTTCTCTGAAACTCTTAGAAACCACTTCATTTTCATTGACCACAATCCTCAACCTCTAAGCATTCATTGGATGTATAATTTCTCAAACACAGTAAAACTGCATGCTTAGTCGAAGTTTTATGCAGCTAGTCCACTCAGTATTGAGGGAGGAAAAGAACCCTTTCAAAGAACTCTTCTATTCTGTCATTTCTAATAAGTAGAATCCTGACATTTTGCAAAATGTTACTAGACAAAGTAAACTTGAGTCATTGATTTTTTTCTCTAAAATGGTTTAAAAACTTTAAAGTTAATTATTATACTGTAGTATCCATTGTTCTTGCTGATAATTTATAGTTAATTTATTCTCTTAATTTCAATGCTAGCACTGTAACCGTTATGGCTTGGCATAGTCCTGTCAGTGTTAGCCTTGTAACCGTTATTGCACTGCAATCCCCTGTGAAGAGTTGACAGCAAATACATCATCTTCTAATAAAAACTAGAATTCTAAAATTGTTATTGTAAGATAAAGTTTTGGAAACATTACTACTGAAATGAAAAGTGATTTTATATCATATATAATCAAAGCTTTTTGAGTTAGGGCTCATTAGTACATATCTGTCCAAGATAAAGATTCAACATTTTAAAATAAATTTAGACTCAGTCATCATTCTTAAAAGCTAAAATAAAGTTATAGTTAAAAAAGACCAAATGCATTGGGTACATTTGAAGTGCCTGTTGTCATCAGACATATTAAAGTGCGGTGTAAGCATGGTGGAAGACAATGCTTGCCTAA
Source organism: Dolichotis patagonum (assembly GCA_004027295.1). Taxonomy (NCBI): domain Eukaryota; kingdom Metazoa; phylum Chordata; class Mammalia; order Rodentia; family Caviidae; genus Dolichotis; species Dolichotis patagonum. The sequence goes on along the minus strand of PVJX010025337.1, from coordinate 22,907 downwards.
ATCTACAATTGGAAGTGTTTTAGGCATTTTAAAATGTTGAATTAATTGTTTAAATAATTCAAACTGTAAAACATAGAAGAAAATTCAGGCAGGCTGGCAATTTTGCACCTAAGTGTTTAATGTACATTTTAATTGAAAGATAAATTTAAGTTAGAACGTGTACTACATTTAAATAAGGTCAAAATGTAGGAGAGAGAAACAGCCCTACTGTATTATCCATCCCATGCTCAACCTCTTTTTAAGAAGAGTATATACAATGCAATGAGATAAGGAAATTGTTTGACTCTCGGTAGTTGTGTACTTTGTCTCATATGGAAGGCATTTGTGGGGAAATTTCTGGAAAAGCACCTATTTGGACAGTTGGTCAAATGGATATACAGACAATGTCCACCAGAAAAACATAGAATGCATCAGGAGAAAAATAAAGTGTATTAATGCTGAATAACAGAAGGCATTTTCCAGAAAATCATTTTCCGGAAAATTATTACAATCATGAAGTTACTGGGCCAAGTAACCTTTTGTGGAAAGCGGTAAAGGAGCTGTTTATTTCCAGGTTGGATTAATACAGGGAGGAGATGGAGAAAAACACGGGCATGTTAACTGCAAACTTTATTTCTTTTTTCAGAAAACACAAGGATGTTTCACAGGTTACAAATCAGTTCAACCAGGTGTCTGAATCACAAGTTTTGCCAGCTGTCAAGTGGTTTACTAAGGAATAAACATAGTACTTTCAGATGGAATGAAACACATTCACATCTATTGTTTTCTAATGCAGTATTTGTGCTGCAACAGTGTCACAGGAAGCAATATCTCCCTTCCTATGTGTCCTCAGGAGAAGTATTCCCCAAACAATCCCCACTCCTTTGCAAATGGTAGGACTCAAGAAAGAGGGCTTCGTTAAACTTTGACACTGTGATATCTAAATGCTTTGCTATCAATTCCCAAAGACTTTAAGCTACAGAGAGCAAAAATGATTGAGAGAGTTGGAACTAGGGATGTTAAAGGTGTTACTATGCATACTCTTCATATAAGAAGCACATCTGATTACCCACTTTACATCCTCTGTACTTTCATTGTCCAAAAGCTCCTCCCTTTGAAGATACTTTTCATCTCTGTCTTTTTCACATCCAATTCACATGAAAAACTACCACCTGTTCATGGCATGCAATTCACAACCTGCCATTCTTTCTTCAAACTAGTGCAGTTGAAACTAGACCCATTGAAATATATATTAACAAGATGACCAAGGACTAACCATATGGCTGGTCCAATGGTATTCTTTTTTGTTTTTATTTTTTAAATTGGAGGCTGAACCCAGGGTTTACCCACCCTGCTACATCCTCAGACTTTGTTTTAAATTTTGAGACCCTGCCTCAGTCTGTCCCAAAGGCTGCTTCTGTCTCTTAGACTGCTAGGATCGCAGGCATGCACCACTACACCCAGTCTTGGTACAAGTTTTTAATTCATAAAACACTCATCTATTATATATAGACTATCCTCTTCCCTCTACTTTTCTGATATAACTTTCAATTTTTTTTTCATTTCCTTCCATGTTTTCTGTGCTTTACCAATTCATTTTTACTTGCCTGATATTTAGATTCAGGATTCTAAATATCAGCAATAAAGTTAATGAGTCAAACCCAGCTTGCCTCCTAATACTTATAATGGTGTATTGACATGTAGCCATGCTTGGTCATTTATTTGTGGTCCATGGACAATTTTCCTGTACAAGAGAAAAATATATAGCTGTGACAGAGACCATATAGCCTACAAACCCTAAAATATTTGCTATGTTGATCCTGACAGAAAATATTTTATTGACTCCAGTTCTAAGTATTAGGTTCTAGGTTTTCATAAATCTTATTGACTGTTTTGCCTCCAATCTGTCCTTATAAACAGATTTGTCAAATGTGTACCTTAAGCAGAGACAATGCCTCATAATATTAAATTTGTATATCCAGATGCATAGTTATCAGTTCTGATAGGATAACTCACAGATAGTCCTGAATCTCAATTCAAAACTAAATTTATATTGTACACACAAAAACTTGCCCTTATTGGTTCCCCTTAGTGTATGACACCAGTGCTGATTCTACTGCTTAAATCTGGTTTGTCTTTTGCAAACACCTCTCTTTACCTCATGCTTAAAGTCACCAGTACCATGTCCAATCGCTTCATTGTCCAGTATCCTCTGAGCTGCCTAACTGTGTCCCTATACATTAACTCAGTCTTTATATTAACACCTGTCATCTCTAAACTGGACTAATGTGATAACCGTTTGACTGGTCATCTTGCATACTGTTCTCTCTTTTCTACATAAAAAGGAGATATTTCAAATAGCAAGAACTCACAGTTGTGATTGTCACTACCATATTTTCAGAATGCTGAGACACATGCATCCTGACACACTCTTTTCTTTTATTCTGTCACTCTTGAGAGTGTCATGAGATTATGGAACACAGATATTTATGCAATGTTTAAAATAATTAAGCACTGATAATAAAACAGTGTAAACTCCTATCTGAATTATCTAATGATGCACACCAATATACTGAGTTGTAAGTTCTGTGTAAGCTTACATTCCATTCACAGTAAAATCTTTTATTCATAAAGCTGAGACATCACTGCAGCAAATTGCTACACAGGCACAAACTCTGCAAATGAGTTCTTCCTGGATTAGCACATTCACTGCTTCCAGCCTGTACTAAACGGAAATCTAAAGAATGTAAAGATCACCACTCTGCACTCACCTACAGTATTAAGCTACTTTTCAAGTAGGCTCAATCTGATTCTTACTAATCCGGCCACCCATCTTACACTGCTTGGGTTCTCACAGAAGATGTCTTAGTCAGCCTGTCCCTGACCTCTCACGTTTTTTTTAGAAAACAGCCTACTCTAAATCACACCCTGAGATCTGGGCATGTCTGTCCAGGAATGCCACAAACTGTACCTTATTCTGTGTCTATAATGCAAGTAATTTGCCACTTGTATGATGAGTATAAATATGCAGGCTCGTTCCACATGAACTCCCTTCAGTTTTTGTCTTCAGATGTATTCTCTTTGTCAGTATTGCTGCGGTGTACAAATGACATAAGTCGTTTCTATGCCTTCTGTAACCAGGCCACTGCTTCTTCAATTGCCTCGCTTAAAATTCATGGCTGGTGTTTTAAAGAATCTATAGTCACTACAGGAAATGGCCTGGAATCAATTAAACTGGCCATATCAATCAGTGGGTCTAAATCTCTATACTAGCTTAATTATTTATTCCCTCACTCTTTCAGCAAGTATGTTGAACTCTACTATGTGCCAAGAAGGAAGAGGAGAAAGAGGAAGAGGAGGAGGGGGGGGGAAAGGAGGAGAAGGAGGAGGAAGAAGAGGAAGAAAAGTAGGAGGAAGAGAAGGGGGGAAGTAAATGCAGAGTTTTAGAATACAAGAGGTTGTATTGTGGAGCTGATAAAGTGATCACCTCTTTTAAGTCTTCCTGATAGGATTTAAGCAAGCAAGATGAAAATGTGCATTGTATTTACACTATGAAACTCATTAGTGATTCTGAGAATCGTATTTGCCACAGAATGATAGACTAAAAGTTCTGAGCCTATTGTAGAAAAGCAGAAATTGATGATGCAAACATTAGAGAAGAAATCTCTTTAAGTACAGCTAATGAACAAGTCAGAAGAAGGTCATTATGCACAAACAACTGAACATCCATATTAAAAGGAAGAGGAGTGGAGTATTAGAGTGCAACAGTAGCTGTATGTGTAGCATGTGTTATTACACCGCAAGCTCCCTCATCAGTGAAACAGGAAGAAAAATCACCAGCTGAGGATAACAATTGAGGAGGATATGTTAAAACATGGAAAAGAGAGGGTCTGCTCTGAGATCATTTCCCAAAAGGATGAGAGAAGAATTTAAGAAACTATATCATGTCATTAAAAACTGCTAGTAATTAGTGTTTGCTTTTTTCCAAAAATGGGATTTTGCCACATACATAGAGAAAAGGAGAAACAGAATAGGAGAGTTTCAGTAATTATGCAAGGAAATGATTGTAAAAATAGGTCACGGAAGTTAATTTTTGCATAACAGGGACAGATCTCTTTTTGTTCACCATTTTACCAAGGATTAAGATTAACAAATTAAATTTACTCAGCACTCTAATAGTGCTAATATGCCAGTAAGTTTCTAAGAGTAAAGCCAGATCTTAGCAAAGTAAACAAAACAAAAACAAAATTATTATGAAGATTAAGTAACACACGAGGGAAAAGTGCATCCAACAATAGTGGGATTTGAAGACTTCTGGTGATCAGAGAGCTTTAATTAGGGAATTTGGGTCTATGATCTGAAGAACAAGTAGAACTAGTCTCAGGCACAGTACGCCTTTGTGAACTGACGGTTTTGAGAAAGAATGTAGAGTATGCCAAGGAAGGACCAACTAGTTGGAGCAAGGAGAAGGAGGAGTAGAGTTCTGAAGGAGTCTTAGGATGAAGGGAGAATGCAGGTAATAAGGAGATGTACAGTTAGGATGAGTGTAGAATGTACTGTTCTCATTGTGTTCCACGGGGAAGGAGAGGGCTGTTAGTCCTTAGGGTGTCCCTAGGATGACAGAGGCTAGGCCTGCCCTGCGCAGTATGGGATGCACGGTCACCTTTCTCGTAAAGCACATTAAGAGATTGTTTTATTCTCCAGATCTCAGGAAATCATTGAATATTTTTATGCAGGGAGGTGAGAGACATAGATAGACAAAATTGGAGAGAAAGGATAAAAGTATTTTAAGTTTTTTCCTATCCTTTTAGAATATAACCACAATACAACATGGAAACACAAAAATAGAAAGAATATCCATGCTACAACTCTAAATGCTCATTAAACATAACAAAGAAGAAATGATTTCCCAAAAGATAAAGAAAAGATTATACACAATGGAGTCCTACACTGGGTAAAGAAACATAAATTTGAGGCATTTGTAGGTAAATGATGTAACTTGAGGATATAATGTTAAGGAAAGTAAATTAGGCACACAAGCTCAATATTCATAGCTTTACTTGGAGAAAGAGAAAGAGAGGGGGAAGGAAAAAAAGAGAGGGAGAGAGACAGAAGTAAGTGAAAGATAAATAGGAAGTAGGAAAAAGTATAAATACTTCATAGATTACATATTTTCTCTTCAAAAACTATTTTAGTATACATCTTAATTTGTTTCATTTGTACAGTTTGCCTTAGTTTGTTGAAAAGAAACTTTGTGTTACTATGTTTCATTTGTATATGAATCTTTTGAGTTTATGTCCTGCACTAAGGAACTACTTTAAAGGTAACTATACGCAGTGTAATAATTGCTATTCTCTTAGTAAAAGAAAAGAGAAAGAAAGAGAAAGAAAAAGTAATAATGTAGTTTTGCACTCCTAAGGTTTTCCAGTCTAGTAGATCAGATTTAAATTCCTCCAAGTCCTCCAAGTGTCTGCATGCCACCTGAGGTTGGTGTCACAGGGCATGTCACAGACATACTGAGACTGATATAATGGTAAAAGTGCTCTGAGAATTTCTGAAAGTATTCCTGAGTGAAATAAAAAGAACAATATAATCAAACAATACCAGTTGGAATAAAGGGATAATATACTTTTTTAGACTGTGTATGCATTCAAGCAAGTATAATATTCTCCAGTTATCTGACATTGTTTCCAATGACTAATAGAATGCAAAACAGTGGATATATAACTCAAAAGTGAAGGCAGCCCAAACATGCAGGACTTTTTGCTCATCAGTGTATTTTTGATAATCTTGAACATCATTTACCTTAATATTCTCCCAGTTTTGTGTTCATGGTTCAAACACGTCTGTATGCTGGACATATAATTTTAAGGAAAAAAAAAAGAAAAATTGGATAGATTTTACAATGATTTTCTTTTAAAAATATTTCTGTAATAGAAACAAAAGGTTATTCATATTATTCAGTTAATTTTGGATAAAATTATATAGAAAATATTGATGAACTGAATGGCACTTTCAAGATTATTTTTATTTTACTACATGTTTGAATCTATGAGGGAACATTTGTTTTCAGGATGAGACAATGCACATTCTTCAGATATGACTTGTATCAAATTTTTACTATTTTTTAAGAAATAAATTTAAAATACATGCTATATTTTATGCATAATAAATACTGTGATTAACAATTAATACTGTGATAGTCTTCTATTTTAAGTAGAAACATAGTCAAGTAATTTTATAGGCAATCTGTCTTCAGGAAATTACAACCAGAAGCAAAACACACTAAATTCCATACATTTTAAAATTTTCGTACTTATCATATGTGTCTGTTACTGTAATATTTTTGGCTTATTGTATACTGTTTTATTAGTATAAGTCTGCAATGCATATTAAATATTTTCACCATGAGGAATTGGTGCTTACGCATATCACATCTTGATATTTTTTACTTCCTTTTCCTTCTCCATCCTCCTCCCTCCCTTCATCCCTAGAACCGTCCCCACCCCCACAAAGTTGATCTCACTGTTATGTACCATCTTTTATTATTTTAAAGCATCACACACATAAAATCCAGTTTCATAAGTACCCTGCTGGCCCTTGTATATTTATTTGCAAAGCATGGCAGAGTACAAATTCACTACTTAAAAGAGCCACTTGATAAAGCAATAAGAAGAGATCAAATTTTAGCCAAAGATAATGTGTTTGAAGTTCTATGTTTTTAAAAACTCACTTTAAACAAAAAGTGTTTAAAGTGTTAGATCGAGGCACCAGTCACAAGAGCAGCCGGTGGCAGCACCATAGTAAACTGTGACTTCAGCTGAAGCCATTATGAAAGCCAACAGGCATTGGAACAGTATCATCTTCCCTGACAGCTGTCACACTTTTCACATGCTTGAACTCTCCAAGGCATTTGTATCAGGAAAAATTTGTTGAATTACTGAAAAACTTCATTTTCTTATTACTGTAGGGCATTAAATGCCCATCAATTCTTCTCTCTCACTTGATTATTTCTCATTTCAAAAAAATACCTCAAGCTTAAAATTCATGCCCAATCATATGACCTGGTAAATTCATTCATAGTTAAGATAGTACTCATTTTTAAATATCATTGTTTATTTGCACAAATTGTGCTTTCTTTCAGATCTCTAATGTTAGAAGATTTTAAAAATCCTTAGCAATCATGCACTTGAGAGCAGTATAATTTCAGGACTGAAATCCTAATTGCCAGTTCCTCCTGTCTCTGAACATTCCTGTGTACAACAGGGCTAAGGCTGTATTTGGGATGTTCAACAATAGAAAGATGATTTTTTTTCAAGTTACTTTGCTTTTGTAGCCAGTTTTTCAGCTAATATTGATATTCACCTTGTTATCATCAAGATATAATTGCCTTTAACAAAAGCCAATGGGAAACTAACTGAACTCTAATAGTTTGTGCTTGTACCTTCATGGATAATATTTATTTAATAAAGGGCATCGATTAGTCTCAAAACATCAGAAATGGTGGGCAGGCTGGTTCACCCTAACAACTTTTACTGCTATGAAATTCGAGTTGCAAGCAGTTCAAAAGTTCAGGCTTCACCAATATCTAAGTAAATGTCAAATTGTGTCTCCATATCACAAAAGCTGGCATTCTTCCTCTAATTGCTGCATCTCAAACTTCTCAGCAAAACAGAAATTTTCTAGCTTTTCCTGGGAGTCCACACGGGACGGCCCCATTTGCACTCCTGATGTATGGCAGGCCCTGTAGTGGCAACACTGAATCAATCTCTCTCCAATGCTGCTTCAGCTGTACCAGCACAGTGTCCCTTCAGTCACCTTGTTTCTGTCGCCAGTATAATTTCTTCAACCAGAGATAATTTCTCTGGAACTGAACATTCCCATTATGACCGGTGCCAGAGCTCTGAGGATATGGAGTAGTTTTTTCTCCCTCAATAGCACATCTTATGCAAGTACCTTGCCAGGTAAAAATTAGCAGTAACAAAAATCACCAAGACCTCCCTATGAAAATGACCTCTCTCATTAAAATATACACAAAAAGAATACTTTTCTGCTTCCTTGTTGCACTGTACCACAGATAAGCAAATTTTCTTAGACATGAAACCCCAGCACATCTATCTCTGCCAATATACATTACCTCCCAGAATGCATGACTAATTTCTGAATAAACTGCCCAATCACTAAATCCCAAGCTTGCCTCAGGTTGGCCCACCCTGCATCCTTTACAGCGTACTTTTATCTTGCTTTTCCCTCTTTTACTCGGCCCAAGCTGGATCTGCAAAGGCAGTTTCTCCCTCTTCTCCTCATTTTTACATTTTCAAATAAACTTTGTCACTGCTAAAAAAAAATAATAAAAGTCTGTTTCAAATATAAATTGAAATATCCACCTTGAGATGCAAAAGAAAATACTTTAGAATTATTAGTCTGCCTATCCTAACAAAAATAGTAGGCTATAGTACAGTGTCACACACAGTGTCTGCGGTATTGAGTTCAGATCGTCTCATGAAGTTTGAAAAGGTTTCATTGGCTGTGATTGTTATGCCTGGTTTATTTCTAGCAGAAGTCTTCCAAGTTAAATTCAATTTACCATTGAATTATGTGTAGTATAGTACCAGTTCAAGTCTTTGGCAGTAAATTGTGTTAGAATGAAATATGCCTAACAAAGTTATTACTTTCAGGAGGATTGAACTAAAGAGATAAAATAGCATCTATCGAGTATTTAACTATGTGCCAGACACCACCTCAGCGATTTCACAGTACTATGAAAGATCCTGTAGATGAAACCCTCAATGTGAAGCACAAGAAGTTGGAAGTTGTCAGCCCACCAGAAGCAGGAACACCGCACATTGGGTAAACAGAACTAAGTCTGGTCGTGAATGTGTGGGTATTTCTTTCTGCAAGAGCACCACAGGATCTACAATGACACCATGACTAAATAAACCACAGACTTTTGTTTTGTTTTTTGACCAAGTAAACCACTTACCACCATCCTAAGAGCACTATGTCAGACTCTAAGCTATAAACCTTGTTTTCATTCTTTTTCTCAAAATCATTGATGCTCTGTTATTTATTTATTTGTTTACTTAATTGCTTATTTAGGGCATGTACTAGAGATTAAACCATGGTACTCTCCACCACTGAAGGTTTTGTTTGTTTGTTTGTTTGTTTGTTTTTGAGATTGAGCCTCCATTAAGTTGCCTATTCTGGCTTTGAACTCAAATTCTCATATCTCAACCTCCCTGGTAGCAGGGAATTTTTAAAATTCAATTTATTGATCTTTGAAATAGAAAGTCACTGTATTCCATTTCAGCCTCATCTTGAAATATATGTATATTTCATGATTGTTGATTCCTATGACAATCTTATTTTTATCTTGCAGAACCACCATCTTTCACGGATACACTAGCTTACATACCAACAGTATATGCATGTTCCCTGTTCTGCACATCTTATCACTGCTGGATATTTTTATCATTATAATCATAGCCATTCTAACTTCTGGGAAGTGATACTCATTGTGGTTTTAATTTGCATGTTTTCTTTATAAAGGGGTCAAGAACATTGGAGAAAGAATTACTCCATCAATAATGGTTCTAGTTAAACTGATATCCACATGCAGAAGAAAAAAATAACTGTACCTGTATTTCTCACGATATACAAAAATCAACTCATAATGGATTAGGCACTTAATGTAGTAATTGAAAATTTTTAAAAAGTACTAGAACACAATGTTTGGGAAACAGAGGGTTTGTTTTTCATCAGATCTTTATTTTCCCTTCTCAACTTTTATGGTTTATTAATGTGTTTATAATGCATAATGATGCATTCCTCATGAGGTGTTGCATGACGAATAACTCATTTAATTCTTTTTCTTTCCTACCCCATCCCCTTCTTCCTTCCTGCCTTCATCTCTTGGTCCACGTCTCATTTGCAAAAGATCTATCTCCCTATTTCCTATTATCTATGTTTTAAATTTTGTTCTGTATTTATATTTTTGTTTTCTCATATAACACAAATTGTACAACATATAAGCTTGTGTGTCTGATTTATTTCACTTAATATTATTGCTTCATCTGATGTTAAAAACATAGTCAGCAAAAGCAAACTACAAAACTTTTGAACAGCAAAGGAAATAATCAAAAGAATGAACAAGTAAAGCATAGAATTAGAGAAAAAAGTTTAATCTATGTATCTTATAGAGACCAAAAATACAGAATCTATGTGGAGTTTTAAGTCAATAACAAAAAATGATTTTTAAGTATACAAAGACCTAAATAGATGTTTTTAAAACAGACAAAAATGGCCAATATATACACAGAATTATACTTAATACACCCAGCATTCCCTTTCTTACTTCCTTGTCCAATGATCACTATGACATTTACCATCATCTGGGAATCTACCCATTTACTTATGTTGTTTTTTCCTTTTAACAAATTAAAGCAGATATTTAACAAGTATCTTTAATGACTGTATCCACATAAAACTAGCACCAGGGACATTTTTGACATTCAATGGTAGCTTTGTTTAATGAAACAACATTCTTAGCAATACTTGACAAAAGTATTGTTTCCAGACTATGCATCATAGAAATATGAAAAACTAGCAAGTGAGTTTGTCATTTTCAGTAGAAAATTAGAGGTGAAGTCAGGAGTAAACCCCCAAATAGTGCCGCTCGTATTGTCTTTACCATTGTGATTTCAGTTGGACTATAGGAAGTGATGTCTAGGAGATTGGTAAACCACACATTTGAGTGTGGACAGGTGGATCACGGAGGTGTGACCGTGGAGACTCTTTCTGTTGGCCTCATCCTTTCTCCTCTGGCAACTTGTGCTCTGCTTCTCAGCCACTGTGAAGAAAGCAGCTTTGTTCCACATACCCTTCCTCCATGTTGTCTCCAGCAACCATGGACTGACTCTTCTGAGACTGTGAGTCAAAGCAGCCATTTCTTTCTTTAAATTGCATATGTCAGACATTTTGTCCCGCAAAATATAATCACTGAAATTATATTTAGATTTAGAACTATACCCAAACCTTGCCTCAAATCACTTAGGAGAGAATTTAGCCCACTCTATTTGGCACATGAGGAAGATTTGATATAACATACAAATGAAATGTTGATGGCAGCATTGTGGAATACCTGTGTTTCTTTTAATATATTTGATTCTAGAGAACCATTATCTTAGAATGTATCTGCCAAAACAAATTTCTACTCATTGGAGACTTTTAAGGAGTTAAGTAATAAAAAGTATTTGAGGGACTGCTAACCTCAAGATGAATTAATCACAAAATTTTGTTGTGATGTTCGAATGTGAGACCTAGCAAATGAAATCTAACACTGTAACTGACAAACCTTGGCACTGTAGTACCCATGTTTCCATAAAAGAAGCAGAGGTTGATGGTATTTAGGAAGAAAACTAACCATGGGCAGAATTAAGTGAAGAAATAGAGAAAAATCTTTGACTTTTTAAAAAAAACCTAGAACCATTTTTATTGATTTTTAGAAAAAAAATCTTTAAACATTTCTACCTAAACCTAAAGTTTTATTTCTTTCTTTTTAAATTTATTTTGATTAGAAATCTAGTTACTGTCATAAGATGAAGGTATAATTTTATTATATATAAGGGTCAATTGACAACATATTAATTAAATTATGTATATTTTTACAGTGATTTGGGGTGCTACCTTAATCAAAACTATCTGTATAAAAATGTTTACATATTTTAGTGCAATATTCTTTCAGAATGGAAACTGAGGCACATGTTAGGAAGAATATAAAATGGCACCATTGTCTCGAGCTTACCCATAGTTGTTTGCTGCCCTGAAAACTACAAAACTAATGTGATCTTTTCAAGATATATTTTGAAATTACCATAACACAGTTTCATTTCATGTTGGTACTATCTCATTTCTTCCATATCTCCTTAATAACATAAAACCTGAGTTCTGCCCCCAGCTCAGGCTTCTAGGCAGGCCCCTGACCCCGCCATGTGGAGGAAGAACACCAAGCTCCACCCAGACTCAGGCCCCTTGGCATGCCTGCACGCCTTGGCACCAGCCCACCACTGCTGCACAGAGGAAGCCACTGAGCTCTGCCCCCGGCTCAGGTAGCTGAGTCGGGCTTGCATGGGTCAGCGTTTCCTACTGCCACCACACAGAAGACGACTGCCATGTTCCTTCCTTCCAGCTCAGGTTGCTGAGCTGTGTCTGGGACCCAGCATGCTCCTCCTCTATGTTGACCCAGAGGGCCGCCACACCCACCCTGGCTCAGCCCTCTGCCTTTGCCTGCCCTCCCCATCTCTTAGACCAACCACTACTGTGAAGGTTTGGCTCCAACTCTCCCTCCCAGTACCTTGAATTGCAGTGGATCAGCCATGCTGATTTGATGAGAGACTTGGTGGCCCTTTGCCCAGACAGAGGACCCCATCAAGTTCCAATCACTACATACCCAACAATCGAGTGGACATCAACCACACAATAGGACTCTAGGAGATACACTGCCAACAGTTGTGACTATTGGGATTAAATAATCAGATATTGGTCCAGAAGGTGAAAATGACAAAATGAAAAACCAAAATGCAATCTCAAACATCTAGTCCATCGGGTGCAAGAACAGGTGACAGTGAATCAGAGGACTTTAAAAATCATACACTAGAAATCTCTGAAAAGATAGCAAATGAAGTAAAGAAACAAATCCATGAGGTTATAGAGGAAATCAAATTAGAACTAATGTCTTACATAAAGACAGAAATAACAACCTCAGTAAAGGATTCGCTCAACATAGCTAGGGAAGAAATAGATAAAAAAAATACAGGCACATGGGAAGTTGATTGAAACTTTGAATGAACAATGTAGAAAACAAGCAGAAGTCATGAAACAAATTCAAAGAGATATCCAAGAAACAAAGATTGTATTGAAAGCTGGCAAAACTGCTTAAATTAAGCTGAGGATAGAATTTCAGACCTTCAGGAAAGGATCACACATAGCAAACATAAAAGGGTAAAACTTATAAAAACAAGCATGAAATGACAACCCAGCAGCTTCAAGATGATGCCAAGAGAAACAATATAAGAATAATAGGCATCAGTGAGGATGGGGGAGACAATGCAAGGGCATAACTAAGTTATACACAGAAGAAATAGCACAAAATTTCCCCAACATGGGGGAAAAATCTGACATACAAATAAGTGATGCATATAGAACACCAAACAGTCATAACAAACACAAATCTACACCCAGACATATAATAATTAAGATCTCAGACACACAGTATAAAAACAGAATACTAAAAGCTGTTAGAGAAAATATACAACTCACCTATCAAGGAAAGCCTATTAGAATCATGGCAGACTTCTCAGCACAAACCTTCAGGTTAAGATACTAAAAGTAGGCTACTTTATAAAGAGAAGATATTCATTTGTCCATGAGACAGAAATCCAGACAACATGGTGCGCGCCCTTGCAGTGGATCTACTTGGCTGCATTACGTCATGGAAGAAGTGCATGTGTCTCTCTGTCTGTTCTTGCTTGTTATCCTTTTAAAGCCACTAGCTCTTGATCATGGGCCTCCTTCCTAATAACCTAATCTAATCCGTTTCCAAAGATCTCACCTTTAAAAATCCAGAGTCAATTCATGTTTTTTCCCTCTAAATACCATTCTAGTAGGCCTTTGGGCAATAAATTCCAACATGGTTGGGGATGCAAACAACGAATAGCAATTGCATGTCTATAGTTTATTGTAAACATTGCCAGTGTTCTCAGTGTAACAAATAATTGACATTCCACTCTTGTCTGTTTTCTTCTTTCCTTCCTTTCTATTTTTCAAGGATTGGATGCCTTTTTAAAATAACATTAAACAGATCACTTGTCACCAGAAGGTTTAATTAATTTTTATTTGTTTAACATTCCCAATTATTAAACTTTAATGTTAAGATTGATCCCTATAGCAGCGCTCTTCAATTTGACAGTCAGATAATTTTCATAATTCTTTGTTTACTTCCCCTTGGCATATTGTCAATCTTTCTGACATCCATCATAGATAGCACAGCTATAATGAGCTAACTTTCCAATGTGAGCTATGCAATAATTTTAAGAATCTTATAATACTGGATTATCTTAAAGCAAAATTCTATCATTGCTATCATTACTCTCTATTGGTAAAAATTATTTATGAAACTATTTATCATTAACATAAAAACATAATATATTCACAATTATTGACCTAATGTATAATAGCATTTCTGCTTTAATAGATATATAGTAAAATGCCAGTAAAATGTGATTGTAAGTATCATTAAACTATTTAAATTATTTTATAAGAAGGCTTTGCCCCTGTTCATTTGTTCTTATTCTTGAAAGCAAATCTGGCTGTTTTATGAATTCCAATTATGAACTATTCTCAGCTACTTCAATATGACTGTTCAATTAAGCTAAAATATTTGCCAATTAGCAGAATGTATATAAAAATGATATCATGCATTCCATAAAAATGCTCAGGGAATGCCCTAAGCACAGAGCAGATCTCTTCTCATTTATAAGAAGACATGGATTTAATGACTGAAGCATTTTCACTTTCCTCTGGGAATTTCTTGTAGCCTTCAATCAACAGTCCTGAGGCTTAACTGTCTACAATTTTGTAAAACTTATACAATCTAACATTTCCTTAAACATCTATCTCCTCAAAGTCATCTGCTTTGATAATTATAGAAGTAGATCTTTCTCTTTCTGTTTTTACTCACAAGAAGTTTGTGTGAATTTCTATTTATTTTTTCCAGGTAAATAATTTACACATGGCATATGAATCATGCTGCCCTCATTCATTTTCAAAGTTAATTTAATATGCTCAGACATGATAATAGGTTATTTGTATTCATATTTCACTCAAATAAGTTATTATTCTGAGATACCTACTAACAAAATTTGTTTCCCTCATGTTTTCAACTAAGTGTGCTAGAAACTCTTATGCCAATATTTAAGCTTGCCCAAATAAAGACATATGGTTTAGAAAAAGGACATAGGTGAGAGAAAATTTTTTCAGTACTTTTTAAAACTAAAGATATATGAAAGGAACCAATTATTCATTGACATAAAATAAATAAAAATTGTTTTTATAATTAGACCATATAAAAATATTTTACCTCACACCGAGGTAAAATACATAGTTAATGAATACTGACTGACATATTCTAGAATCATTTAGAAATATACCTTTGATTTTAACAACATGTAGCTTTGCAAAATTAGATTTATTGGTAAGTTTATCTCAGTTGCTAACCATTTAAGGTCAAATACAGCATATTTGACATATTTAAAATGTTTTACCACAACTCATGTCATTTTGTATGTTTCCTTTTTTGAAATTTATTATATCTGACAACCTTTTAAAATGAAATGCTATTATCTATATTAATACACATATTTAG
Source organism: Dolichotis patagonum (assembly GCA_004027295.1). Classification (NCBI taxonomy): domain Eukaryota; kingdom Metazoa; phylum Chordata; class Mammalia; order Rodentia; family Caviidae; genus Dolichotis; species Dolichotis patagonum. The sequence goes on along the minus strand of PVJX010025337.1, from coordinate 7,507 downwards.
CTAATGGTTTTAATTATTTCAAATAAAAAAGTTGGCTTTTTCCTTTAAATTGCTCATGATTTGAGGGAGGGTAAACATAAGATTCAATTTAGGGTGATCTCACAATATTGTAAACACTTAATTTTCAATTTCATTACAGTCTTTCTTAGAACCGGAGAGGAAATGCACCTGGATGCTTCTTCTGTTACTATGGCTCAGATCTAAAATGGTCCCCAAACACAGTGCTGGCAAAAGTGACTAAGACTATTCTCCAGCTTTGACTCTGATCAAGGGATCAAGGAAATGACGGTCCCGTCTGAGTCACTGACTTTCCCCTCACTCCACCATGCCATCTGCAGGAAGCCAGATTTATTTCATCCTCAGACCCTGCAGCCAGGACAATCTGACAACCCTTGTGCTTGCTCATCTTTAACCCTGAGGAGGGCAGCTCAGGGTCCACAGGGGAAGACAGGGGAAAGGAGAATGCAGAGCAGAACCAGGGCCAGGGTAAATGGTCAGAATCTGGAGACACTTCTTTTTATAGTTAGCCATGGGATGCTAAGGAGCCAGAAAGTTTAAATTCAAATTTGAAGATTAAATTTTTATGAAGATATTTATCAAAGTAGAATGATGTAATATATTTTACATTGTAAACTGTAGCTTTATTTATAAGTTTTAAATACTTTTAAATATGATACATGAAGTCCTGTGTGTACTTTGGTCCTAGACTCTCTAATGCCAGACCTAATCCTGAATACAATCACAGTCTTTGCAGAAAACAGAGGAAGAAAAATGTTGAGAATCAGTCAGTTATCAAATGATTCATTTAATTTAATTTACAACTATATGGTTTATTTTTAAGTTTCCCCCAACTACAAGTGAGCTGAATCGACAGTTCATGTGATCTAACAAAATGGTAAAAATGGACAATTTATTTTTCAGTTTGGGTATGGGTGAGAATTAAATGAATAACCCCAAATTATTTTGTATCCCTTTTTTGTTTATTATCACATATTATAACATTCTATGTCATAATAGTATCTGAAGACCTTTATATACTTTAAAATAAATAATAACATCATTTTATAATTTTGAATGAAATTATTCTGTTTCAAATTATTCATAGATTGAGAAATGTTGCACATTACATGAAGATTTATAAGAAGAAATAGAAGACCCACAAATTTAGATATTACTCATATGGGTCCCAGAAGACACTAAATTATCCTTCAAAAACAGAATTTTTAAATGTATTATATTTACTTAGGAATTATACAAGAGGTATAATATTAACATAAGAACTTGGAATGATGATATAAATCTTTCCTGTCTCAAAGTGCATACTTACAGGATTATGATGATCATGAATTATATAGGATTACATTTTCATGGGTATTGTCTGACACCAATTTCATCTGTGATTGATTTTCAAAATGTGTTGAATGCAATATATCACCAAGGTCCATTTGACCAAGATGTGGATTAAGTCACATAAAATATAATTTTATATGAATTATAGAGACAAAATCTCCAAAATATCTGAGCTCATATGAATTCCTATAGTTGTCCTTCTTTTTACTGAGCAATGCAATGTTTCTAACCAGTTGTTTCCACAGGTATAATGCACGTATCGAAAAATCCAGGATATTCTACAATCTGATTGCTCCACTTAATTTTTTTTTCTTTTGGTACCAGGGATCAAACTCACAACTGTATGCTTGCAATGCAGGTGCTTATGCTGATGAGCTAAATCCCCAGCCCCTCCACTTAATTTCTTGAGCCAGCATAGGAGAATATTTTTCCATGATTTTTCTGCAATAAATAGGTATAAGAAACTCTTCAAGCACATATTCTCTTGCTCACTCAATTATATATACACTTGTGCATTCAGCAAATTTTTGCTAATTAAGAACCCACTACATGGCAGATATTACACTTAATGAAAGATTGTGCACATACTTACACTCACATATGTATTATCACACAAGAAGATAAAGAAAGTTATTTAATTGGAATTAACATAACTTTAAGACCAGACAGGAAAAAAGACCTCCCTTAAATGTTTCTATTTGTTAAGTCACCAAGGTGACTTCATTTCTCTTCGACATGCACACTATAATTTATCTTGACATAGTAAAGTTACTTCATTGCTGTACTTCTGTCTACTTAGATTTGTATATAACAACTCTAAAACCAATTAATTATAATTAACTGTTTCAAAATTAATACTAATGTTAAAATAAACAGAGAGGAACCTGAACATTACAATAACACTATACCTATATGTTTAAAAGTTTAGTTGCAACATGGAAATATAAAATGAAAGTACTCAAAGACAATTGTAATGATGAAAATTTTAATACATATTATTAAATCCTAGATGAGAATAATCATAGATACTGTAGAAGAAAAAAATAGTGAATTCAAGGATGCTGCTATCCAAAGTGAAGTACAAAAAATCCTGAGAGATAATGAACATAATGTTGTAAACTGGTCAACAAATTTAAATAACTTCCCAACTGCAATTGGATTCCCAAAGGAAACAAGTATGGGATTGGGGCGTGAACAATGAAAATATGTGAACATTTTTCTAATTTGAAGAAAGCTACAATTGTAGATCATAAAATCATAAAAATAGAAAACCGAATGCAAAAAAAAAATTAATCCCTGTGAGCATAGCTAAAAAGTTGAAAAATGTTCAAAAAGGAACTAGAAAGAATTGGAAGATAGTTAAAGGCTTAAATAATTAATCATCAGAGCATATGCACTACAAGAGGTATTAAAGAAAGTCTTTTAGGCAAAGAAAGTTATATCAGATGGAAATGTACATCAATACAAAGGAATGAAGAGTACTTAAAATGTTACCTGGGTACATAAGTGTATATTTTCTTTCACACTGTTTAAAGGATATAAAATGTAATTGATGACTAAAGTAAATTGAAAGCAACCACTAAATAATCAAAGAAGAGTTATGGCTCAAAATGCGAATGAGATTATATATGCACTCATTTAATTGAGAAAATCAAACACAAATAGCAGAAAAAGAAGGAAACAAATAGGTAGGATGAACACAAAACAAATACTAAGATTACAGATTTAGATATAACCATATTGATACCCATGTTAAATGTAAAAATAATCTAATAATTATATTTAAAAGGTAGATATTATAAGATTGTATAAAAATATAACACCTCAACAGTATGCTGTCAAGCAAAAATGAAACAAAACAAAAAATGCAAAAAGCACTTTAAAGACACAATTAAGTAGAGAATGAAGGCAACATATGTCATTTGCTCTTCTGAATCTCAAAAATTTAATGAAATGTGCCATGTCTCCAACAGGAAAAGAATGGAACCTCTAACCCACCTGGAAACATATTGATAGGGTTAAACATCCAGTAGATAAAATTAGTCCAGTATCTGTTTTTCTGGGTGGACATAAGTGGATGTATGCATATCCTGGGTTTGGTGCAGCATACTAGTAATTGAAGTGTACACCTTATGCAATACACTACTGGAGCCAAAATATGGTACCAGTTTGGAACTCAGTTATATTTCCTCAGATCAGGGCCCTCACTTCACATCTTACCTGAGGCAACCATGGGAGAAGAAATATCTCCTTTATTGGAGCAATCTCATTCCTATTGTCCTGGAAGTGATGGTTTCATAAGGAGCCAGAATAGATGAGGAAATTTGCTGTAAAAGATGGCGTGTGTATCTAGGCTGAGTTCACAAAGAATTAAAGGATTGGTTTACAAACTTGTGAGTAACTAAGGATATATCTTCAATTTTGTAAATTTTATAAATTGTTAGGCCTTTTGGTGCAATTGGTATACAGGGCTGGAAAATAACATAGCAACTTAATAGAAATCTACCCTACCTTATTACAGCTTTTCAATGCCAAATCTCATAGTCCCTGTACTCTTACTATTAAAGATCCTCGAGGCAATTGTACAAAGAAATTTTATTCAACTGAAGTAGAATTCTAGCTCTACTCTAATTCATAAACTAAGGCAAACTTTTTTCATATGCAACACAATAAAGCAATTATTGCTAAATTTTTTTAAAAATGCTAATTTGTTTATCAAAATGCAGTGCACTGGAGAATATATAGAAATTGATCTGTGTACATCAAAGTAAAAGTAAAAGAGCATGGGTTTTGGAATGAAAATATTAGTGGTTGTCACATATCCATTTGTTCTGTAGCTGTTTTAGATGTAAAAATTAAAATCATAGTATCACATTTAGACATTTTGTTTTCTAAATTAGGTGTAATCACACACATTCTTTTGTAGTTTGACTTTATCATTCCCTTCCTTCTATAGATAAAGTATAATTCAGCTTGCTTTGAATTTGGGCTGGCCTTAATGATTTGCTTGTAAACAATACAAGGTTGAAGTGATGCCCCCTGATTCTCAGAGCTAAGTAAGTCAGTCTGGAAGCTTCTGGTTCCTGGCTGAGTCTGTTGGAATGAACACTTGTTTCCCAGTAATGTAGCTGCCACCGTGTGTGAGGCAAAGTCTGGTGAAGAGGTCACAGTTTGGGTCTCCAAGTGATAGATTCAAATAAGCCAGACTTTGACTCATTCCAGTCCAGGGACCAGTCATTTGCATGAGCTTCCTAGATGATTCCAGCCCCAACAATTCAAACCACTTTTACTGTTCAAGTAGAAAGACACTGAGCCCCTAGACATCATGGAGTAGAGACAAGCCTTCGTGAGTGCTTTCCACATTCCTGACCCAGGGAATTCGTGAGCATAATACAAGGGTAGTTTTCTTAGATGATGTCTTAGTTACTTTTTACTCATCGCTGAGACAAAATACCTGATGCCCAAAGTTGGGAAAGGAAAGGTTTATTTCTTACAGTTTTTGGAGGTTTCAGTCCATACTCAGTTGGCTCCAAGGCAGGGTGGCATGGCAGTGCTGCAGTTCATGGTGGCTGCAAACAGCAAGGTGGAAACTGGCAAGAGATAGAGACACACCTTCTTCCTGCCATTACATCACATCCTGGCTCCACCCCTAGGAGGGTGTAGCACTGACACCACCAATCCAAGCACTAAACAATGAACCAATCACAAATGCATAATGCAAAGGCATGAGGCTTGGGGGCCACTAACATAAACCATGACATTCCACCCCTGGCCCACAAAGACTCATATACAACCTTTATACAAAAGACATTTAGTCCATCTCCAAGAGTTGCCAAAGTCCTAACATTTTCAGTGTTGCTGAGAAGTCCAAGTCCCAACTCTCCTCCAAGAGGTCCAAGTCCCAAGTCTCCTACAATATCTATGGCAAACCTGTAACCACCTACACAAGTGAAACAAGGTTAAACATTTCTGAAATGCAAAGGCATAAAATAAACATTATCATTCCATAAGTTACAAATGGGGGAATATAAAGCATTGGAAACAGAGACAAGTCCAACATCCAGCAGAGCAAACATTAAGTCCTAGAGTTCCATGCTCAGTATTTGAAGCAATCTGGCTGCAAGCTCCAAAAGGCTTGGGTGATTCCACCCCCAGGGCACTTCCAGGGATTTCAGCTCTTGCAGCTTTTCTCTTAGACCCTGTCTGCTCGCTTTTTGCAGCTTTCCTTGGATGATCCACATTCTTGGCTTTTCCAAACTTCAGGGGTCTCCACTGCACCTTTGGCTTCACACTTACATCTTTACATATTGCCCTCTCAGGGGCACACTGCTTGCCCTCCCAGGCCCTTTGCAATTGAGGTGGAAGCCTTCTTACCCTCAGAATTTGTGCATTTTCCTTGCACCTAAAATCAGCACCATGTGGATGCCACCAAGGTCTGCTGCCAGTTGGAGTGGTAGCCAGGCTTTTCTCTCTTGGCTGTAGGGGTCGATTACCTAGATTGCTGGGTTCTGTTAACCCGATTGTGAAAAAAAGCTTTTCTATGTTGCCGCCATTCTGGAACCTCATGTGGCTGCAAAGGGTGGAGACCCGCTGCTTCCTGGGATGCCCAGTGGCCACCTTTCTTATCTCACTGTTTCTTCTCAGCAATCCACGGCTTGACACTATCTTTACAATCCACAGCTTTACTGGAGTTTTCCTTCTGGCCAAACTCACAGTGTTTTAAATTATCCTGCTGGGCTCTTTGCTCTTGATTTGCAACATAGATCTGGCTAAAAGGCCCCAACAGTAGCCATACCACAGCCTCAACACTTGACTGCCTTGAAATTTCCTTTGCCAGATTAATCAGTCCCATTACACTTAATCTCAGTCTAAGGCAAAGTCTCTGGGCATGAGCAAAATGCAGACAAACTTTCTCCCAAGCCATAACACACATCATAGGGAGTCCAACAACCAGTGCAGTCCTTCTTCCCAGCAGAAACCTCCCAAGCCTTGTCTTTACCATCAGGCTTTCTAGCCTTCTGGTCTCCTGAGCTCTGACCAGAATCTCCTCTACAGAACAACCTCAGCTGCTCCAGCTCTATGTATCCAGGTGACAAGTCTGAACCTTTCCGAACTCTGCTCACAAGCCATTTCCAAAGCCTCTTGAAAAACATGGTCACGTATAGTCATAGCAATGACCCCACTCCTCGGTACCAAATTCTGTCTTAGTTACATTTTACTCATCGCTGAGACAAAATACCTGATGCCCAATGTTGGGAAAAGAAAGGTTTATTTCTTACAGTTTTTGGAGGTTTCAGTCCATACTCATTTGGCTCCAAGGCAGGGTGGCATGGCGGGGCCGCAGTTCATGGCGGCTGCAAACAGTAAGTGGAAACCGTCAAGAGAGAGACACACCTTCTTCCTGCCATTACATCACATCCCGGCTCCACCCCTTAGGAGGGTGTAGCACTGACACCATCAATCCAAGCACTAGACAATGAACCAGTCACAAATGTACAATGCAAATACATGAGGCCTGGGAGCCACCAACATAAACCATGACAGATAATTAAATTTAAGTTGACATTGAGGATTGCAGAATTAAATAAGAGGAAGTATGAGGATACATAATTTATTAGATAGCCCTTTGTCACTCCTCACTAAGGCTTAATTTCTTTATTTCTCCTTAAATTCAGAGTGCAATGAAAATTCACTTGGGAATACAACAAAAGTACATGATATTCTAAAGCACAATGACAAAATATAAACATTTGGATAAAGCACTTTACAGTTTTAAAATTTCCCATTTCAATGGCTAACATGACTCTTATTGTAAAGTTATGCAGCATGAATGAAATAAAAATTTAATTTTATATTATACATATTTTTGTTGTGTTGTTTAGTTCCCTTACAAAAAAAGGAAAATACAGTCTTATCATTTTTTCTTGGATGTTACCATTCAGTACTAATGCTAGTTTTATTAGCTCCACAGTTAGGGGAACAGGTCTTGATCCATAGAATCAGGCACTGCTTAGCTGGGAGCCTGTGGTTTGCTCAGCATGATCCTTGGGTAGTGAATTCTTTGAGACGCCTTGCTTTCATATAATCATTTCTCTGCTAGCCAGAGAAATTGCTATTGCTTCTCCAGAAATGGGATCACCCTATTAACTTCTGTTGT